>JBBPRT010000126.1:0-21749 GCA_038093175.1 Boletus hoseneyae
CCTGTCTATTATTGGAGAGAGTGGTTCCCCATCGGCGTCGACACGGGGGCGACGGGGAGCGGAGGCGGCATGTTGTGCGGCGATGGATTCTCGCAACATGACCTGCATGTTGTTCATTGCGGTAATTACATCGCGCCAGGTTGGACCGTCGGAAGTAACTCCGGACATTCTTGGCGTTGAGGGAGGGATAGAAGGGGATGATAAAACCGGTGAGTTTGGAAATAGACCGGGTAGGCCTAGATCTGGGGAAAGCGGGCTGGGTGGCGGAGAACGGCCCGGGAACGTAATCTTGACTGATGGTTTTCTTCCTCGGTCCGGATGTTACGGATGTTTTGTCCGAGGGTACGACAGTGATGAGGACGACGAAGTGGGCGAGGTGCCAGGGCGGGTGTGGGAGTGCGAGGGTGGTAGATGGAATTGACTGGGGAAGGAGAGCGGGGTTGACGGAGTTCATCTGGGAGAGGGGATCCCAGCGCAGCTACGACAGGACCAAGTAGTTCGTCTATGACGAAGTACTGTGGTTCCAGAGACGGTACGCGGGATTGGACCAGGGTATAGTCATCGTTTGGGTCGATGTTGTCGGGGTTTTCGAGACCGACAAAGTAGTTGGCGGGTGGTGGGGTTTGTGCAGGTTGAGTGGCGTAATGTCTAGCGAGTATCTCCTGGCGACGTTCGTATCGGCTCAGGTAGTGAGTACGCATAAACTTATGAGGGGATAGGAACGTAGCGAGGGATTGGGCAGTCCTATTCAAGTGTAACGGGACTTGAACTAAAACGAGGAAGACCTAGTTTATAGGCCTGACGAGTGTTTGGATGGAGATGATGGATTGTCGGCGAGTGTCGATAACGATGACAAGAGTGACGGTGAATGTTTGTATTGGTAAAGAGACAAGATAGCGACGGAGCATCCGATTACGAGGATGAGACGGCAGAAGTGCAAGGGTATGGAAGGGAGTAGTAATCAAGAGTCCAGGCCCCTAGTGGAGAGTAGACAAGTGAATAGGACTAAGGAAAAGATGATAGAAGGGGGCGATATATATATGATACTAAGGGAGTTTAGGGTAGGTCGTCTGAGTCCTAAATACTTGAGGGCCGGTGAGGGAAAGTCAATGATAAGAGAACATGAGGAGAATGCAAGGTAACCGTGAGGCATGATATCATAGATAAGACGAGAGTCTGGACCTAAGCCTGGACTCTAGTTACATGTTGTCCCACGGTCACGTGACGAAGAAGAGCAGAATGTCACGTGATCTGAAAAAAGGGGTAAGTCAGGTGACTTGGTCACGTGACTGTGAAAGTGAAGGTTGTTAAGTACGATTAGGTGAGGAAAATGAAAAGCGTAGCGTATGGGTCCTGAACTATAACAGAAATCTCCATTTAGTTTATTGTACCTTTGCATACCATAAAAACTGTCAACACCCAGACCTTAATTGACAGTAGTGCTGAACTCTCTTGCATCGACTAGCAGTTTATCTACAAACACAATCTCCCCACTGCCAAACTCGAGAAACAGTTCCAAGCCCACAATGCCAATCATTCCTACAACAAAAATGGAATAATCTTCCACACCTGTACCCTCTTCATAAACATAAAAGGACTTGCTCAACAAGTAACCTTCTATGTCATGGCCCTAGAAAAAGTGAATGCCATCCTAGGACTCCTCTGGCTCTGTAGAGCCAACCCAACCATTAACTTAGCAACCTGAATGCTCACTTTGGATGAGCCTATTGACAAATCCAAACTCCTTTACTCCCCCTTTGTCACTGATACCCATAGACATAACAATTCCTATTACATGACCCCCCCTCTAACTTTCCAAACATGTCAACATCCATGCTGTTTATAATTCACATCTCTACAATTACCTCTTGGTAGAATTAGAGAATATGTATCTCTGTTGTGCCCACACCAACTACACCATCAACTGTATTACTAAATGTGGATCCAGATACATCCCCTCAGCCTCTTCTATCATGGCTAAGGTTATGAACTTGCCATTGCTGCTAAGAAACCTAAAGTCACCCTTTCCTCCGAATATTCAGAATTCAGTATTGCAGGACATGGATGACAATGAGGAGTTCCTGATCATAGATGTCATAGTTGTATTCAGCCATAAAGAATAATTAAAAGAGGTAGGAATATGGGTGCCAATTACCATTGGCATTCATTTGGAGAAGGATGACACCAGAGGTGAATTTGGACATGTTGGTAGCAATGGCAAATGAGGTAGCATGGTCAGGAATATGAAGAATGAGTCTGGATTGAAAGAGTGTTTTTAGTTATTCAAAGGCTGACTGACAAGTGGGTATCCAAAACCAAGCAATATTCTTCTTGGCTAGATCAATGAGGGGGCATACAATATTAAAGTGGATGAAGTGACGATAGAAGTTGGTAAAGCCAAGGAAAGAGCGAACATCCTTGACTTTGAATAGGGTAAGCCATGTTATAGTTTAGGACTTTATATGCTGCATTTTCACTTTTTCTGCACTCATCGTACTTAATATATTTTCACTTTTATAGTCATATGACTTACCCCTTTTTCAGATCACATGACATTCTGCTCTTCCTTATCATATGATCTCTGCACATGACTGTGGGAACCACGTGACCTCAAGTCCAGACCCAGTCCAGACTCTTACCTTATCTATGAGGTCATACCACATAGACACCTTGCTTTCTATGCATATTTCTTATCTTGCTTCTTTGCTTCTATCTCTCACACTGGCCCTCAATCGATTCAGACTCAGACAACCTACCCTAAAGTTCCTTACTTACATATATAAACCGTACCTTTACATCATCTATTCCCTAGCCCTATTCATCTGTCTAACTCTCCCTTAGAGGCCTTGGACTTTTCAATACCACTCTATTTCTTCTCTGCACTTGCTGACTCATCCTCATTACTGGATGCTGTTACGATCCCTCTGTTTTTCCCCTATTTTTCCTTATTTTTCCCTATTTTTCCTAACTCACTATGGCCACTTTCCTTGCTAGCCCCTATCTCTCAATTACGCCTGCCATAGCTTGTCCACAAGTCTACTAGGGGCCTGCCCTGAACCAGTCATGTGACTTATGCACAGACCAATGGGTCCTATTCGAAGGCTGTGTCGGATCACAGCCACATATCACACAGCCTCCTTAATCTCCGCTCATAGCCTCACATAGCCCGCACAGCAAACACAGCTTGTACAGCATTCGGCACTGCCTTATAGCATAAGCCTTGCATCATGGGTCAAGGGTATATCCTTATATAGGTACTATACAGTTCTAGACACCAAACATGTACACACACAGTAGGATAGTATATAAGGCTCGTTGCCACTTCAGAGAACCTTAGTCTTGTTCTCTTGGAGTTCTCCCAACTTCATACACAGTCTAAGGCTTATACTTGTCTAGCAAGCGCTTGCTCCATCGGTAAGGGGTTGGCCGTTTCACTAGAACAAGACTTTACTTCTCATGCTACTAAACGACTCTAGTCACTATCTCAAATGTTTCCCAGCACACCCTTGTCACCGTCTCGCACAACCAGCTCAACAGTAAGAGCTATCTAGTCACTGTCTAAGTCCCCTTCACTCACACTTTGAGGCTCTCAGTATCTATAATCCAGAAGAAGGAATCCCCCATTATACTGCCCCTTTTTATAAAGGAGGAACCCAAGGAATAGTCGCTGTCGCCCATGCTGCGCAGCTCTAGCTTGTCATCCTATCAGTCTCATTCTACCGCTTACCCACTGTATCACCACTTCTCACGCCATTCTATTTCCACCAGATCGTTCTCCATGATCTCCTTTGACAGCTCCGACTCGGAGTATCATAATCCAATACCGCTTCGCACTCCCACGCCGCTTCCAAAAGCGGTTAACTAGGAACCAGTTCACCTTCACCCTCGGCCCCACACTATCCCCTCCACCACCTGGACGGACAGTTTACCCACAGTGGTAAACGACACAGAACCCCAAAACGGTGCCCGTACGTACTTACCATCTCTGGCCATCAATCTCTGTGAAATATTTATCCCAACAGAGGTGGATGATATTATTTGTGAAGGGATTCAACTTGGCCTTCAACACAGCGAGAACAATATAGACAATACATTCTCGAACAAGTCGCAGCTGCTCGAGCCAGAGTTGAGGCTAGATTACAGATTCGAGAAAGGACTCCCACTCCCCATCCTCATCCTTACCTTATCCCTCGTCGTTGATTTAGGGGTCCCACTCCTTCTTCTGCTCTCGAGCGCCATATATCTCCGCTTAGGCCAAGAGGCGTACTCCGCGTTCCTACACATTACCATACAAATAGTTAGCTACTCCACAATAGCCCCCGAATTTCCTGATCCATTCTTTGTACCAATAAATCCTCATTTGTGCCATCCAGTAAACCCACCTTTACGCCATCGCCCCCATCTGAATCTTGTTCCTCCGCTGCCTTATACTCGCACATCCCCCATAAGCAGCTCTGGCACCGAGGAAACCCTTGTCCGCTCCCCCCAAACAGCTCAACCCAGCTCTGTTTGAATTTCACAAGAACTACCTCCTCCTCCGCCAAACTAAATCAGCATTCCACCCTAAGTCCGCACACGGAAAACTACTTAAGAAGGCTCGTCAACTTGAACAACACAACAAACTACCCTCTCCCAAGAAATGAGCATCGTCACCCAAATCGCCCTCATCATTGCTATTGTCGCCCTCTACGTTAACCCACCGCCCGCTTCGGTCATCCGTCTTACCCTCCTTCCCACACTCTCATTTCTTGTCTTTCTCATCGTCTGGACCATCCCCAAAGGGAAAGTCTTTGTCTTCCACATCTCATACAACTCCCACCACTTTGAATTCGGAATCTCTGAACGTATTAATCCTACTGACACCACAGAACGCGTAAAAGAAGATAATGCAGATTGGGACACAGCAGCCAACGAGTGGGGTCCAACAGGTTGGGACATATCTGCATGGGAGAATCCAGCAAGCCCTAAGCCTTCTAACCCCGAATGGGCAGATTAGGTACTTAACAACGTAAACTTTTCTTTGCCTCTTAACCTAGCTGGCCACATCTTTACCTGTAACGCCGTACAAACGTACGAAGAAGAACATCACACCCCCCATCCATATTTAGTCGAATTGTCTTCTTCTTCTTCCGTACCTCTCTTAGAAACTCCCGATAGTGCCCTAGCTCCACTCCAGCCAGGTGGACTTGCTGCTGATTGGCCCCATCATACTGACGTACAAAATTGGGACCCAAACTCCGATACCGAGATTCTGGGCCTCCATTAAGTAACTGCTTCCTTCTCCTGTACAAATCTATAGTTTCCCCTTTTGTCTAAATCTATTTTTTTTATCTGCCCAACATGGCTACTGCACCATACAACTCCACTCAGCTTCTGGCTGATCTCTTAGCAGTACCAGATGACACTGCCAAACTTACCCTTCTCTTGAATACCTTTTGGGGAGTGAACCAAGCAATTCTAAATCTGGAAGCACAGCTAAAGGCTATTCCGCCACCGTTACCTCCACCGACTCCGCCACCGCCTAATGTGAGAATCTCTAAGAAAGTTGAGATATTCGCCGACCCGGGTGAATTCAAAGGCGAACTCTCTAAGTTCGAAGATTGGTGGCTAAAAATGAAGACATGGCTAGCCTTAAACTCCGACTCTGTACCCGCAAACTCCTATGAAGCTGTTGTAGCAGTACTCTCCCACTTAGGAGGAAACACCAGTCTCACCTTTGCCCACTCCCACCTAGAGAAAGGAAAGGCATACAAATGGAAAACTTTAGTCACAGACCTAGAAAAACAGTATCGCCCTACTGCCAAGGAAGACTGGGCATTACAGAAATTATGGAATCACAAGTATACCCTCGGCGATAGAAGGATGCGTATCAAAACTTATGTTGATCGCTTCAAAGCCTTAACCGAGGAAGCTGATATGTCAAACTCCCATGCCATGGACATCCTGGAAAGGAATATTCCAGATGTGATCTATAATCATATCATCATGGGCGGCAATCGAACTCTGAAAGATTTAGACGCCTACCTGGACAGAGTATTGGAAATAGGCGGGCATCTTGAAACGACTTGCTTCCTCACCAGGAAAGTCAAGAATCCACTCTTCCACCCCAATACCAGCTCATCCAAGAGCTATCACGACCCCAATGCCATGGATGTAGACGCATTATGGGAACAAGAATCAGAAGCAGAAGAGGTAAATGTGCTCAACCACCCCTGAAAGTGTTTCTCAGATTGCTTCAACTGTGGAGGAACTGGTCACTTCAGCAAAGATTGTAAGAAGCCCTCCACACGTTGCAAAGAATGTAATTGGTCCCAAGGGGACCACAAGAAATCGTGCTCCAGAACCAAAAAAGTACGTACTATAGAAACCGAAGAATCTTGTAGCGAAAAGGGAAAAGCCAAGGCAACTTGAGCGGTCTGGGTGCCCAAGTTGCTTCTATTACTAATTCATCTCTGTCCTTTTGTCATTTAACTTATAGCCGAACAGGGTCTCCAATAGATTTGGAGCTTGGCCGGGGCTCCTCACTGGTACTTGATTCTGTTCACACCTCTTCCACCTCCTCAATCCCAGATGCCGCACATGTAAAAATCCTTAATCTGAGGGATATTCACCTTGACATAATCATTAAAACCCCTGGAAGGAATGAAAAGAATTTCTGCACCAAGGTGCTACTAGATAGCGGCGCTAACTATATTTATCTTGACTGCACTTATGCTGAAAAACTCTGAATTCCATTATGACCTATCCCATGACCTGTCCCCATCTATAATGTAGATGGATCTGCTAACTCTGCCGGATCGATTGCCAACTGTGCTGAACTAATCATAGAGTTTCAAGGGCACAGGGAAAAGGTTCTAGCCGAAGTAACAGATCTAGGGAAGAACCAGTTAATACTTGGGTACATGTGGTTGAAGAACCACAACCCCAAAATAGATTGGCCTACTGGCAAAGTTCACATGACATGCTAACCCTGGACTTACTGGGCACTTTAGGAAAACCCCCCCCTTTACCCATCAAATTGAATCCGAGGAGATTGACACCTTGATCCACATAAACTCCCTTAAGGAAGAACCTGTCAAAGAAGCGAAACCTAAAAAACTTGTTCCAAAAGTGTTTCATAAATATTTGAGCACCTTTTCCAAAAGGGAGTTAGAATGAATGCCAGTTCGCAAACCATGGGACCATGCCATCGATCTCAAAGATACATTCAAACCGAAAAAGGGTCACTTAATCCCAATTTCCGCCACAGAACAAAAGGAAGTGTTGGAGTTCGTAGACGATCAGCTAAGTAAAGGGTACATCCGCCCCTCTAAGTCCAAGCAAACATCACCTGTCTTCTTTGTCCCAAAGAAGGATGGGCGTAAACGAATGGTACAGGACTATTGGTACCTCAATGAGCACACAGTGAAGAACAATTACCCACTTCTGCTGATCTCCCAACTAGTCGATAAACTCAAAGGGGCACAATGGTTTACCAAGATAGACCTCCGATGGGGATATAACAACATCCGTATCAAGAAAGGCGATGAATGGAAAGCCGCCTTCATATGCCACCGTGGATCATTTGAACCCACAGTCATGTTCTTTGGCCTCTGTAACTCCTCAGCCACATACATCCTAAGAGAGCACATGACCCTGATGAGAAACAGAATGCAGACCCTATTACATCTTTGGCTGTCTTAACACCCATACCAGTCGCTCCAAAGACACCCCTGCCTGTGCTTATGCCCATATAGAGCCTCATTAGCATTGGAGCATATCTTTCTTACAAAATATATCAATAACCATGTAAACAGTGGAAACCAAGCCCTGCTCAGCTTGTGGACCATCACTCATACAATCTACTGTTTAGCAGAAGGTTATCTTCGCTCAATAATGAAACCAGATGAGAACCTGGACGAGTTAGACCTGCTGTATAGGTCTAATGAGGGAACTTATGGTGATGATACGACAAACGTCGGTGTCATAGACAACGATGAGAGTGATGATGAAAGAAGACGTTGGTATTGAAACTAAGAAACGACATAGCATTCGATAATGAGGATGAGACGGCACAATGCAATGATAGTGAAGAGGAGTGGTAAACAAAGTGGCCAGGCCCCCAAGGGAGAGTAGACAAGTGAATAGGACTAAGGAAAAGACGACGAGAGGGAACGGTATATATATGATACTAGGGTGATTTAGGGTAGGTCGTCTGAGTTCTAAATAGTTGAGGGCCGGTGAGGAAAAGACAAAGATAAGGAAACATGAGGAAACAGCAAGGTAACCGTGAGGTGTGACATCATAGATAGATGAGAGTCTGGACTGGGTCTAGACTCGAGTCACGGGTTATCCCACGGTTACATGTGAGGTCACGTGACGAGGAAGAGCAGAAAGTCATGTGATCCTAAAAAGGGGTCAAGTCATGTGACTAGGTCATGTGACTGCAAAAGTGAAAAGTGCTAAGTATGATGAAATGAATAAAATGAGAAAAACGTAGTGTGAGGTTCAGAACTATAACAAATAAGGTCTTTGTTAGGTTTCAGTTTCCCTGGAAGGTGTTGATTGAAGGGGCTTCTGAGTTCTCATGCCAAGCAAGCAGGAAAACAGGCACAACCAGGTAAGCACACATTTAATAACCCTACCCATTCCCATGCTCTTCTCTCTCTTAAAAAGCTGGCTCTTTTACCTTAGACCTGTGGATGGGGTTTTCTAGGTAAGAATACCCAAAAGATGGCTTCCTTCAGTTGCTTCTTCATTAAATAGTTAAGCCTGTTCACCTTGGTCTGGTGAATTGGAGAAAAGGTCAAGGTCCATGCTAGGTGTGTCAGGAGTGCCTGGAGGCGATTCTTCTGCCAATCACATTCCTGAGAGGTAAAAAAAAGTTAGTACTAGGCTCTGCAACAGTTTCAACACCCATGGGTGGCACTCACCACCCACCTGTCTAGGCCCTACACTGCTAGTAGCTGACTCTTCTGCCTCTCCCGTCTTAGTGTGACCTTTGTAAGTAGAGGCTGTCTGGAAGAATACCCATTAAGTTCACTTTTCCTATTAGCAGATATGCTAGATTTTCTCATCCCTCTTCTGGTGATTGAAGAGGGACCTGCAGCCTAGCTTGAGATGTAACACTGGATGCCAAGGGTGGCAAAACCTTCCTAAAACCTTCACATCTAGATACCTTCATCGCCTTAGTATTGGTAGGTGAAGGAATAAACATTCAGCAAGAGTGAGCGAAAAAGCAACTCACCTGTCAAGGCTGCACTCTCACCCTCACCCTTACATCCCCTCATCTCCCCCTTGGCATACAGCAGCAATGGCACAATGTGCACAAAAGTTGTGTGGTCCTTTCTGTATGTTCTTGCACCTGTTCTCGCCCACCCTGATGGGGTGTGCATGATGGTATTGTCTTGGTTGTATTTGTGATGGTGGCAGTCGTGTTGGGGTGTGCGTAAAGGGTGGATGACAAGGAGGAGATGGTGTCGTCATCGATGTACTTAGTGTGAATATTGAGGAATAAGTTGTATGGGGACTACATGGTGGGTGTGTTAGGATGTGTGTAATGGCAAATGGCACTGTTGTTATTATTTTTATTGGTATCATAGTGTTGTTTTCTGTATTATCTTGATCAAGTGTGTGATGGTGACTCTATAGGCCACCTCGTGGGCGTGTGCTGTGTATGTGATTGCATCATGTGACAATGTCAGTGTCACTGTTGGCAGATATAGGTAAGTCATCATCTTGTTGTTGGGGTGAATGCGTGCATATATGATATAGTATTGCCATTGTCATCATCATTGTTATCATTATGGGGTGTGGGTGATTGCATCGTAGGACAGCATCATTGATAGCAATGCCTTTCTGGCAGGGGAAGGAGCAGTCAGGCTAATGCACTACATTAATGCAGCTGCAAAAACAAGAGTGAACATGTGAGATGGCATAGGTGGGTGAGTTGGGTTAACAAAGAAGCCAGATGGCCTATGAGCACACACAACCGATGACAGTGCTGTCACCCTTACATCAATGGTATAGGTAGAGACACCATGGTCATCATCACAGTTATCGAGGAAAAAAAAGAAGCAGAATGCAAAAATGGGCAATCTAGGTGATTTAGCTAATCAGACTGAATCAAGTTGAAATGTGGATATACCTAACAGTTCCCACAATAATGCACAATATTTCCAATGCATTGGCAACAATGCCAGTGGCAACACAAAGTTGTCAGGTCCAGGTATAGGTCCAGAGGGCAATCTGGAGGAAAAGGTCACATTAGTATCCAGTGAGAGTGATGGATTGTGCACAAATGGTGTGTGGATGACTCACTTAACATCTAACCTAGCCATGGTGGTTTGGACAAGCACGACAATGATTCAAAATCACCATCTTAAGATACAGGGCCAGGAGACCAGATGGAGGTACAAGACAAGTTGAATTGGCAGTGAAAATATGAGATTGAAAGTGAGATTTGGGAGAGGCATTAATGAACAATAGACATGGTCTAAAAGGACCCCCAGAGTGGTGCTATTGGATGCTTGTTTACACCATTGAAGAGCCATGGGTGCACCAGAAATGTATTTTGATGGTGAAATTTTAAGAGGCATGGTCTTACAGGCCAATTTTTGGTCAGAACTCCAGAGTCCAATGATAAAAAGATTAGTATAGGACAAGTACATGTGTCAGTGAGGTCAATCCTCATCTGAAGATGAAAGAATACATGAGAAGAAAAGGGATGTAGCATTCTGCACTGGCATACACTACTGTATATGGGAAAGGCCATGGAGGATAGGGATAGTGCTGGCATAGGTAAGAGTATGGGATAGCAGGGTGGCAATGTTGGCAATGATGTTCTCATGAATATGAAGAGTGACATTGGCAGTAGTAATATGGATTGTGAATGGATCACAGATTAATGTTACAATGTATGCAGGCCTGCCATGTATCATTATTTCTAGTGCTTTGTCCACACAGTCCATGCATGAACTCATTGTATAGATATATAAAATCAGGAGCTATATGAATGCCATGTAGCCTAGATCCCTGCCATATAAATACAATTGATATCAGAGTCATGTAACTGGATTTTGCTCTTCCATTACTCTGCACATCACCTAGCAATCTGTGTATCATGTGCCCCAACCCCCAACACAACCAAACAGAGTAGAATGACCACAATATGAAAAGGTATAAGGGGTTTTGAAGTCTGCCCATATATCTGTATTGTAGTTGAGCATATCAGCACCACCACCATGACTCCCCTTTGGTGCAGGGAGGGTGGGTCATGTATACACCATACTTGGACCAATACTATACACTTGGCATGCACTCCACAATGCCTAGTGAACACTAACATGACAGATACCCTGACACATATGCTCCACACACTAATGATATATGAGTTAGTAGATTTTATATCAAAGATTCAACAGCATGGGTCCATTACAAATAGGATGTTTGAAACTGTATGGAATCTTGAAGTGAGGGCAACTAGTAGATGACTGGTTGAATAAGTGATACAGTGACAAGAAGTTGACAATAGTCATTATTGATGTAGAATATGATGACAAGGATGAGGTTGAAAATGTGTGCATAGATAGAGAACAAAAAGAGCATCCACTGACAAGTTTGGCAAATGCAAAGTAGGAGTAGTATTCAGAAAGTGTACAAGGCCCCAATAGTTATACAAGTGAATAGGACTAAGGAGCAGACAATGAGTAGATATGGTTTATATAGAAACTATGGTGCTTTAGGATAAGTTTTCTGAGTTCTAAATAGTTGAGGGCCAGTGTGAGAGGTAGAATGTCATAGAAGAAAAGAAGCAAAGATAAAAGGAATGAGAAGAAAGCAAGATGTCCACATGGCATGACACCTTATAGATAAAATAAAAGCCTGGACTGGGTTTGGACTTGAGGTCAGATAGTTCCAATGGTCACATATAGAGGTCATGTGATGAGGAAGAGCAGAATGTTATGTGATCTAAAAGGGGTGAAGTCATATAACTGAGAAAGTGAAAATATATTAAGTATAAAGTGAAGACAAAAGACAAAAACATAGCATATAGGTCCTGAACTATAATAATGTTGGCATATATTCTGAATAGCACACAGGAAGACCTCAAGAATTGTTATCAGATGGCCAAACATCAGCAAATTTACCATTTAGATATGGCAAGGTCTCTATTTGTACAGCCTATATAGTGCTATACAAGCAACTATGGTGTATAAAATAAATGTTGCTTACTTATGACCCTATGGTGCTTTATAATGCTCTGTGATGGTTTTTATATGCCTGGTAACTTAAATTAGCAATGCTATAAAATTTTATACAGTATTGCACAAATAAATTGTAATTTGCTGATAAAGCCAGGGATAAAGGCAAGGTCTAGGATAACCAGATGATGCTCTAGAATGTGTGGATATATACTGGTGTGGGCCATCCATTAGCTTGTCTGTATTGGAGCCTAGCAACTACTTGGCATCTCTAACAGCCCTATTGATGCTGTTAGAGGAGCTAATGGTGGATTCTACCATTGCAATAGGAGGGTGCAATGCCTCAAGGTTCTGTATATACCAGATCCATCCAAAGCCTATGAATCTGTGAAGGATGCCTATGCCAACTTTGCATACTCAACATACAGTATATCAAAGAAGCTATATACACAACTTTATCCATACTCTGAATGTGGAAATGGCAAAAACATGGATATATGAATGGGTATGCTTTCTAATCAACATTCATGTTAACTGATCAGCCCATATACTATATCCTCCATTTTCTAGCTCTGAGTGCTGGTCAGAATGTCATCAGTAAGAAAACAGGGTAGATGACTCTTCAACATGTCATATATAAATTGAAAGCTATTCATGGTGCATGGGAGTGAATGGAACAATGTGTCTATGCTATCCTATTACTGCATCATAGATGGTATAGACTACATAGTCAACTACAGATGCACATAGCAGTCCACTTCTCTGAACTAATGTATGGTAGTGGCATTATACAGAACTACTTTGTGTTTTGGTTGAGGGAATGCAGTGGAGCTGGCAGCATACACCAAGTGGCTCTAGCATCTACAGGTACATCTGATGCATCTGTGGCCACCAACGAAGCACATAGAGCGCATTGGCTAGAAGGACCTGAATATGATTCTTCTACACATTATCATCCAATTGTTGAATTGCTCACATTCTACATCTTACCTCTTGCAGCTGGATAGCCTCATTGACAATGCAATACCATCAGACATGGTACCGAAATGCTTCAATAGTAATAGTGGTAACTATGTAATCTTACTGAAAGATATAAAACAGCACAACATTGCATTCCTAAAGCAGGAGAATTAGATAGGAAAGCTGTGAATAGCCCAGAAATACATGCCTACATTGCACACCATTGGCAAATGAAGGGCATTTATAGTGAATAGGAGACTATCATGCATACTATACACACACACATACAAGCCAGTGGGATACTCTGAATTGAGATGGACTGCAAAGCTAGTGACACCATTTTGGATATTGCAGGACATCATGTAAGGTGAACATCAATCTCATTCTAGATATTACTAGGGCTGATGCAAATGTTAGTGCCCACATGAGGGATACAACACCACTGTCAAGTCCTTGAAAGCAAGTCAGGGCACATTAAAAGAGCAAGTGAGGGCTAAAAGAGAGTTTGATCAGTTTGTCATTTAGATGTGGGAATATATTATATACAGGGAGAAGGCCCATGTTGTAGGCATGCCATAAACCACTCTATTCTATTAGATAGATGTTGGCATGATAGTATGGGATGGTCAAATCTCATACTTTGTGAATGAGGTGAAATGGACACTAACAACCAGCCTATGGATGGATAGTATGCCAGATGAGCTGCACAGGATCTTGGCAGACATATTTGGCATATGCCTACACAGATGGATATCTGGAATCCATAATTGACATGATTTATGGCTATATTGCATGAATGAAGTATATTATGCATGTATGACATTTACCATTATATGTAGTGCACCATATGAATGATGGCAATGCTGACAATATATGGCATAGACTCTGACACAGCCCACAAACATGAAATAGACATAATGAAAATGCTATAAACACATGCTACAAACATGCTACAAACATACTATGAATATGGTATAATGGTATGAATACATTATGAACCTACTATAAAAACTCTACAAACATATGAAGAGTATATCTATATGTGCAAGCCTATAGTGGGTATTATAATAGAGATCATATAGGGATATATATTTCAGACACCTGGCAACTATGGTATGCATGGTGTACATGCATATGGACATTCTACAAGTACTAACCAAAGCACCAGGTACTAATTTCCATTGGACAACATAAATTCAAAGTCAGCTATAATGAACATGTCATACTCCCTTAAAGGAGGCAAATAAGGGCAAGCAGTACTATGGTATTCAGGTAATCTCTGACTGCGATGTGGAATAAAGCTAAAGAAAGAACTTAGGGTGATTGATGCAATAGCTGAAAGGTGCAAAAGGAGATGGTGGGAGCCAGAAACCAATGGTAACATCAAAGAACAGTTGATAAAGCTCACATTATAGACTACTGTACTATAATGTATTATATTTAATAGACATGAATGCACATGACCTATACAAACACATCAGTAGCACACTGGTATAATGTATTGCTAGCAAACATCAGCAAATCAACCCTTGTATTGACAGACCTGCACAGACTCTATAGAAAACTACAGCAAGGTACCTAGTAATACAGATCTGTACAAAAAAAATAGGGGAAAACAACTCAATTATTTCCATCCAACTCTAACCTTAAAATTTTATAGTGGTTAGAATACCTCAAGATACTTAGATTCTAGATGTTGAGAGAAGCTCTGAGTGACTAGATGTCCCTTGTTGCATTCAAAGGAGCCATCAACATAAGTATCTTTGAGGTACTACACCAGAGTCTATGTGCCATTCGACTTGTGGGCTGCTAGTTTGTCCAATACAGCCTATCTCCACTCAGCAGCATCCTCTCATTACATTTTGCCTCCTGGGATGCATAGGATAGGTAGCACTGATACTAAAGCACTAGGCTAGATCAGCTTCTTCATTGTCAGAGTCCTCTGGATGATATTGAGATGATCTGCTAGCAGCAGGTGTTAACAATGATGTAGATGGCGATGCAGAAGTTATCAAAAGGAATATGAACGAGGAATATTGAGAGCATCCAATAACGAGGATGAGACGGCAAGTGCTTGGGTAGAAGAAAGAAACTAAAAGTGGTATTCAAATGTCTAAGGCCCTCGAGGGAGAGAATACAAGTAAATAGGACTTGAGAACAGACGACGTAGAGGTACAGTTTATATATGTAAATAAGGAGCTTTAGGGTAGGTCGTCTGAGTTCTAATCGATTGAGGGCCAGTGTGAAAGATAGAAGAAAAGAAGTAAGATAAGGAACATGCGTAAGAAGCAAGGTGTCCATGTGGTATAACCTCATAGATAAGGCAAGAGTCTGGACTGGGTCTGGACTCGAGGTCACATGGTTCCCATGGTCACGTGCAGAGATCATGTGATGAGGAAGATCAGAATGTCATGTGATCAGAAAGGGGTGAAGTCATATGACTGCGAAAGTGAAAATATATTAAGTATAAAGTGAAGACAAAAGACAAAAACATAGCATATAGGTCCTGAACTATAACAGAAACAGTAGCTGAATCCAACAAGTGCTTGAATACAAGACAGCTGTTACAGCCATCCACCCACACTTGCTTTTATTGCCTTTATCAGTTATAGACCACCATGTGCTGTATCCCGTAACTTGCATGGCATTGTGCCATCAGGGCCCTACTAGGGCAAGAAAAGTGCAAGACCGTCAATTGGTAATTTATTTATCCTGCTTGAAGATGATGAAAAAGATAGTAAGATGTGGTTCTTGGCCACAATGACATCAGGAGAACATGTAACATGTTCAGATGGTCAACAGTATGTTATGCCTTGTACAGAGCATGCATCGATCTGACATGGTGGCTATCAAAGAGTCCTGCATAGTTGTTGTCATATAGGTAGCATCCAGGTCTTTTCTTAGCTATATGCAATGGCAAAAGCACCAAGTGATGCTATGAGATCCTCTCAGAGGCGAGGGAGAGTACTCTACTCACAGTGGATGGCCCTGTTCATAGTCAGTCCTGCAGGTATTTATCAAAGGAAATAGTACCAAAAGCAAACAAAACAAAACTTCATCACTCTAGTGGAGTTACCAGTGGGTCAGTCTGTCCTATCAATCATCGTGGCATCAGGAAGCCTCTCTACATTGTAACACAGCCTAGACCATGCCATCTGTAATATTAGTGATGCATTTTTGGTCTTTCATCCAACACTCACTATGAAAGCCAGTGGGCTCAATTCACAGTAGAGTATCCCTTTGCTGGCTGGTGTTACTCACATTTCTAGGTATTTGCCTCGACCCTCATATTCACATCATACCATATCCGTTCTGCTTTCTACCAATCTGGATCAGCCTCCCAGTGATCCAGAGCTTTCCCATTTCCCCAAAGCACTTGCAAAGGAAGCCCAGATCAATCGTATCCGTGCTTTCCTCAATAATCACATTCGCCCCCCTGACCTCTTCAATTCCGACTACACCTCCTTTATCAATTCTGCCACCCACTTCTTCCTCTTAAATGGATCACTTTACCATCAGGAGCCTCATGGTTGCCATCAGCTTGTCGTTCCAGTTGAACGTCGCTATTGGATCATTAAAGAGGCCCATGACAACCTCAGACACAAAGGTGTCTGTTCCGTTCACATACGTTTGCTTCTGTGCTTCTGGTGGCCCATGCTGGTGGTCGACATTCATTGATATACATGCACTTGTCATGAGTGTCAGATCCGACAAACACAAAAGCTCCACATTCCACCTACTGTTCCGGTTGTGGGCGGATTGTTCTACAAGGCACATATTGATTCCATGCTTATGCCTTGATCTGGTGGCTATCACTTCATTGTCCAGGCTTGCTCCACTCTCACAGCATATCCAGAATGGTGCATGCTGCAATCCAAAAATGCATCTGCACTTGTGTCCTGTATTTTTGAAGAGATACTCTGTTGTTGGAGAACTATTTCTGAGCTCATTACAGACAATGGATTAATTAGCCTTCGTACAGGCCATTGTCAAAAGTACCCTAGGAGGGGAAGTTTGCTGGCCTTTGACAGCTCACTCCATTTTCTGAGCAGAGCATGTCACCATCCAAAAGTCTATCGGACTCTTGCTATACTTCATGGTATATGGCATCAAGCCACTCTTTCCATTTGATATCACAGAGGCAACATTTCTTCTCCCGCCCCTATTGCTAATGATGTTTCCACTTCTGACCTAATCACTTGGTGAGCTCGTCAGCTCCAAAAGCGTCAGGAAGACATAGATACCATTTGCAAGCGCATTCTGCTATCCTAGTTTGCGTCCTTGAAACACTTTGAGGCACAATTTAAGAACCGGATTAAAGATTACAACTTCAGCCCTGGCAACTTTGTGTTCGCAACACTCAGATTGAGAAAGAGCTGAACTGGAAAACAAAGCCATGCTACCTTGGTCCAATGGTGGTCCTTTGCCAGACAACCAGAGGATCATACCCACTGGCTGAGTTTGGATGGCACCATCTCGAAGCTCAGGTATGCAGCATTCCGGTTGCTGCCCTACTTCCCCAGGACAAACATCACCATTCCAGTTACTGACTTGACCGGATTGGAAGATCAGGAGTTGGATGAATTCGAAGCAGAGGACGATGTTGAGTATGAAGAAGAGGATAAGGCAGAAGTCCCACAAGACTAGCCTCCCTTTACTAAAAACAAAAACCGTTACAATTATCTAAACTCTTCATACGTATCAATTTCATCCATGGTTTCGTCTGGTGCTCTCTCTTCCATCCCAGGTTTAGTCCAGTGTTTCCATCTCACTCAAACAATCTCTAAGCAAAAACAAAACAATAGTCAAAACAAAAAAGCCACTCATGTGATATGCTCTGTTTCGCCTCTCCTTCCTTTTCCCCTCTCTTTCTCTCACTCTCTTGGACTATCGCACAACAGAATCCACAATCCCCTCACTTCTCTGCATGTCTCATGACATTCTATTTAGATATGTGCCTTCAAATGCGCAAGGAGACACTGTGCACATTGTTCCAGTTTGCTTTTCTTGTATCCGGTAGAATCTGGTCTCAGTTCTTGATATCCATGAAGGTATAGAAGTAATAAGAAGATCGAAGAAGCCAAGTCAAGCAGTATCTCGCATTCCAATGTCATTTCCTTTTCCCTTTTATCCATTTTTCTTGTAGTGGTCCTATCTGATCATTTTCCTGGCCTTCGTACTTAGGGATCACAATGGAAATGGACATGGACATGGATGAATTGACATTGTACAAAATGGATGACACTATCTACACTACAACAAATAACCTACAACAGCCCCAACATCAGCTTCACCCATTCTAAGTGGTCTTACTGACTTGCGATTTGGGCTTCCATGCCAGATGTGCGCACCTCCAAGTCCTTGAGAAACACCCATGAAGCTAGGATCTTGGACTCCAAAGCTACTACGGCCTGTTTGGCATCTGTGACCATGAACAGATCCAGGCCAACAGTAGCACTTGTCTTTGCCTTTTTCTTAGGCATTTCGTCATCCTTGGCTTCTGCTGGAGCGTTTGCGGGGAACATGTCCCTGTATGAAGGGGTAGTCTGGATGGAGCAGGCACCACAGCTTGAGCCTTGTGGGTGGGGAGCATAATTTGCCCTGACATATGCACTATGAATGGGTTAGTCGGTATTCGACATCTATGTTCAGTCAACGCACCTGGGAAGTTCACCTTGGTCTCTGGTGCTTTCCCCTGCACCTCTTGTGCCCTCTCCTTCGCATCCGTCACATTGCCCTTCTCATTCTTCGTGTTCTGTCCTCGTGACTTGTTGCAGCACACCTTCAGGGTGCTGCATGAGTCACAAGTGCAACCTGGCATACCAACGCAATTTTGATGGCCTTTCTTGCAGTTGTTGCATGGATTGTCGTACCAGATCTTCTTGGGCACTGCAGCAACTGGTCATTCAACAATCTCCACTTCATTATCATCTTCATTTTCCTCGTCCTCGTCGTCCTTGTCTACTATGGGTCAGGCACGCTAGGAAACGGATAAGTCAAAACAAACAGATTCATCAGTTCACTTACCTTCCGGTTTACCATCATTTCTCCTCCAGGCCTGTGCACCAAAGGTGGGTCTAATGTCGTGGACTGCGTCGCTCCGAATCGGAATGCTGTGACCTCACTCGCAAACCCATCAGCCATTGTGCCATGGAGCTGCGTCCTCAGTTCCTTCATTTCGAGGGGGTTGGTAGGAACCGCTTGCACCTTCTTCTCTTGATTGGCCTTTCGCTCAGCTGCCTCGGCTGTCCACTTGATGTGGCATGGTTAAACCTCTTGCATCTTGCCCACTGTCTTGTTGGTAATGAGTGCCTCAGCACCTACGTTGTATGCCTTGCCCAGCTGGGCATTCCTCTAGATCAGTACAAGGAAAGTTAGCTGGCGACAAGCATTATTGACAGACCACGCACCAGTGCAGTACTCCACTGCATCGTCCACTTCTGCTGCTCCTTGAAGAGTCCTAAGGATCTTGGTCATCCAGTATGTCATCCCAATGTCAAACATGCATTCATCTGCTGTTGCGAGTACCTTGACTGCGCGTGCCTTGGGACTGTCGACGGCAGGGGGTCAGTTGAATGCAAGAATATTGTTGAGGGACATGATGGTAGAGGGGAAGAGTTGGGAGAGACACAGTGGACTTGGAGAATTTCAGCAGGCGCGCCCATTATCCACATTTCAAGGTCAGCTCATAGCTGGATCATATGACTGACTGAGGACAGTCAGCATCTAAGACCCCCTCAGATGTAGGAGCTGGGCACTCTCTACAGTTGCAGGAGATGTTTTTCCCACTTTCTAGGCTGTCCTCCATCGTCATACAAGTCATCCATCGTGTCCCATATCCATCTGTCATGGTCCAGACCATTTATTTCTGTGCATATCCATTCCTCTTTAACCTTATCCAGTCGTCGTAACTATCTGGACCCGACAGATTCTTGTCTTTCATTTCATTCTTGACACAATTTGCGTTTCCTTTCTATCTTTGTCTTCTTTGGCCTCCTGATTGTCACACCACCGGGTTTCGTATCTGCACTTGCAACTATATCCGGATTCAACCGGATTCAATCATTCCGTGCTAGGTATTGTCTCCGCCACCCCTTCCACCTCTTTCAACTGCTTTGAACCCCTGGGACGAGTCTATACTCGCACCTACCTATTACCCAACACCCCTTTTATCATTCTTACACTGTAGTCTGTGTCATCTAGGGATTCCACCTTGATAATGCATGGTATATCTATTTGTTCAATGATGAGCTGAGCTATCTGATTGCCTTCTTTTACTTCAAAGTCAGTATCTGAGAAGTTGAAGAGGAGAACCTTTACAGATCCTCAGTAACCAGAATCAATTACTCCTGCTCCCATGTCAATCATGTGTTTAGCGGCAAGTCCGCTTCTAGGTGCTATTCCTCCATAAAGTGCCTTGTTGTGAGGTGATGGCTATCTGTGTGTCGACTAGAGTTTTCCCATGTTTAGGGACCATTGCTGTTTGTGCACTGTAAAGGTCTAGGCCAGTGGCATGCTCACTTCCCCTGGTTGTGAGATGGGCTTTCTCTGAGAGTTTCTTGACCCTGAAGGGGTGTGCATCAGTGACTGTTGCAATGCGTTCTTTTGGTATTACTAATATTGCTTTATTGTCATCTTCCATTCCTGTGGTGTGATCCGCACGTCTGGAGAGTGCGTCAGCTTTTCCCATCTGGGCGCCTGCTTTGTGTACCCATTTGTAGTTAAAGTGGGTGAGGTACTGTGCCCATCAGGCCTGTCGGCGATTAAGGTCCTGCTGTTGCATGAACCATTGCAGGTTTGTGTGGTCATTCCATATTTGAAACTGAGATCATGCTCCCTCTAGGGAATGACACCATTGCTCCAAGCTTCATATTACACTTAACATTTCCTTATCTACTACTGGGTAGTTTCATTCTTCCAGAGATATTGAGTGAGAAGAGAACGCAACTGGGTGCCATTGCCCATCCTGTTCGATAGATAGTACAGCACTGGTGGCAAAATTTGATGCATCCGTTTCCAATCGGAACTGTTTGTCTATATCCGGATATGCGAGAATAGGAGTGATAGCGAATTGTCTTTTAAGTGTGTCGAAGGCATTCTGTTGCTCCGTTTCCCACTTCAAGGGGGTGTCTGTCTTAGTGAGGTCATTGAGTGGGCGAGCTACCTGTGCGTAATCTTTGATGAAGCGGCGGTAGAAGTTGTTGAGACCCAGGAAGCTCCTTACATTACGTACTGTTTTAGGAGTTGGCCATTTAGTAATGGCTTTCACCTTCTTGTTGTCCATTTGGATGTTAGAGGTGTGTTGTGCACTCTGCGCATTTTGGTGAATGCGCCACACATAATGGCGCATAATTGTTGCTGTATCCTAGCTAGGGTTCCACAGTCAGCGCTTTTCAGTTTCTGACTGTGGACTCCAGGTATGTGTACTCCGCACTATGTGCAATACTAGTTTCTGACTGTGGACTCCAGCTGTGCGATCACAGCTGTTTAACAGGTTATGAGCCCTGGGCTCTAGTCCCATTAAATTTGCTCAGCTCGTTGTCCCACAGTGGAAAACGAGACTCGTCCAACAGCTGCTGGAACCGAGCAAACCGCTTGGGATGTCAC
>JBBPRT010000127.1:0-21678 GCA_038093175.1 Boletus hoseneyae
CAACCTACCCTAAAGCCCCATACTTACATATATAAACCCTCCCTCTACGTCGTCTATCCCCAGTCCTATTCATTTGTTCTACTCTCCCTTGGGGGCCTTGAACACTTGTTACTACTCCTTTCCATACTCTTGCACTTTGCTGTCTCATCCTCGTCATCGGATGCTCTTTGTCTACAAAATCGAAATACCATTAGCTTTGTTCCATGTCTACCTCCACGTCGTCATTGACACTATCAATCATCACGTCGTCTCTATTCAATCACTCGTCTGTCCTATTATCTTAGGTCCTCCTCGTTCAGTAAGGTCCTCATCCAGTTTCACCTGAATAGGACTACCAAAGAAGCCCAACCACCTATGTTGCCCTTTCTCCTTTTTTATGCGTACTCACATCCTCTATTGTGCTGAATGCTGACAGGAGTATAACGCACTCAAGTTCTACCACACTTTCTGCCTACAACAAGCTACACCACCTCTGCCACCAACCATTGACAACATTCCCAATGACTTCGACCCTAACAACCAAGAACCAGATCCTTTCCTAGAAGAACATTTTATCCCATATGTCCACCTCGAAGACTTAGTAGACTTTGACGCCCCCGCACTTGTACTTGAACCCCAGCACATTCTGACGCCAGAACCTGCTCATCCGTGCACCCCTTCCCCTGCAGTTGAGTGTGCTCCTGCCCGTCGTCAGCGACAACCCCGGGTTAAAAAGGCCCAACACCCAAAATATCGCCACCCCAATGCCTCAGGGTTTGAGGATATTTTCCCATTACGTCCTCGCAACCACCTTCATCACCCATCCCGGTATCTCTGGAATTAGGTTCTTCTCTCCTCTCTTCTCCTTCCATTGCCCCCTCCTCTCCAAGAATGTCAGGTGTCACACCCGACGGTCCCACATGGTGGGACGTGATCAATGCCATGAACTCAATGCAGGAGATGCTGCGACAATCCATCGCCGCACAATCTGCCACATCTGCTCTCCGCCTCCCCTGTGTTGATGCAGACGGCGAACCACTGTCGCCCCTCTTTGACCATCAAACAAGGGCCAGATTACCGGCAAAACTCATTGCTGAACCAGGCACCTAGGACTGTAACTGAAAAACCTTCCGGTCCTGGTGGGTCAGAATCGAAATCTGGGTCCAATGCCATGAGGGCCTGGATAATCGACAATATTCCATGGCAGTACTCCTCCACATGGTTGGCAGCACCAAAAACTTTGCGTGCATCATGATGGAAAAGTACGCCGCCCTCAGAGCCGACATCCTGGCCTCTGCGTTAATGTGGCCCTCATGGGAAACATTGAAAAAAGAGATTGAGGATTTCTTTAGGATTGATGTGTTGAAACAAGAAGCTTATATCAAACTAATTGCGCTTAAACAAGGTAACCTCCTGGTGGAGGTCTTCACACAACAATTCGAGTTACTCTGCAAAGATGCTGACATTACCACCCCTGCCACTCTTCAACTTTACAAAGAGCGGCTCGATTATCAAATTTACTTTCAGCTCTCAATGTGCAGTCCCACCATTGAAGACAACCTTCCTAATTGGCAGCTCAAGGCCGACAAGATCGGCAAGATGTTCACCATCATGCGCCTCGAACACCAATCCTTTCCAACCAGACCTCAGGACGAGCCCCGATTTACTGAGGTCGGTACGCAGCCCGGTCGGGGGGCACTGATGGACATGCGGGCTGTCCAATCAACAACCGAAACCCACAAGTGTTATAATTGTGAAGAGACCGGTCATCTCTCTCGCAACTGCAAAAAACCCCGCCACACTCGTGGTTGCCCGGTCTTTGACCTGACTATGGGCAAAACCCATTACATTCCACCCCACTCTAACAACCGCCAGATCAAACCGCCCCCGACTACCGGTATCACCCCGGTACCATCTTCCTTCAATCCTGCATCTTCAGCAGCACTCTCATCTGCCCCGCCGTGGCAGATAGAAGAAGCTAAGGCGTTTTACTATAATATGTTTATGGCACAAGCCCAGCAGTTAGCTGCCGATGGACTTAAGGGAAAAGGCAAAGCCAAGTGAACCTGGGAGGTGTTCATTCAGCTAAGGACAAAATTTCTTCTTTTACTTATGCTTCTTCTTCTTCTCCTTCTCACAATTGGTTTGCTGTCTTAGGGGAGATGGACGGTGGGTTGGTCAACAGTGACTCATCGAACTTTGTAGTATCATCTAGTTTTTCCTTGCCTTCTGAAGGAGCGTCTCATTTGAGCGCAGCGCCAGAAGTAAAACAAAGTGTGCTTAATTCTCCTCAAAAAATAAAAAATACTTCCATTAAATCTTTTTCTTCTTTAAAACCCTCCCCCACTAACCTTAACCTCAGAATCATTCTGGATGGCGACGAATTCGAAATTGCCACTGATATTTACTACAAGAATAATGACAAATGGCAAAAAACAACAGAAAAAGCCTTACTCGATTCTGGCGCCTGCTAGACTTTCGTCAATAAAAAATGGGTACAGTCACTTGGCATCTCGACCAAAAAATTATCTCTTTCCTGTTCCATCTCTAATGCCGATGGCTCAACATCATCACACAGTAACATCACTGATTACGTTTCACTAGTCTTATCTTATCAAGGACACTCTGAAGGAGTCGACGCCTTGGTAACTAATTTGGGTACTCATCGTATTTATTTAGGCTACGACTGGTTCAAATGCCACAACCCCCTCATCGACTGGGTTGAAAAAACAATTAGCTTCTGCTGCTGCACACATAACTGTGTCACAATCAACGCAGCAAACCTGGTCCACGGCATCTGGAATGCCTCTATACGATCCATTGAAGAAGGCCTCACTGAAAAGGTACCTCTCCAATACCACGGATTCCTTGACATTTTCAGCAAAAATGAGTCACAACAGATGCTGGTCTGCAAACCATGGGACCATGCCATCAATCTCAAACCCGACTTTATACCCAAAAAGGGTTGGATAATTCCTTTATCTGATGCTGAACTCGAGGAAGTTCGTAACTTTATAGCTTCCAAGCAAGAAAAAGGCTATATCCCCCCTTCCAAGTCTCCTCAAACCACCCCCATCTTCTTTATTCCAAAGAAGACCAGTGAAAGCGATTGGCTATGGATTACTGTTATTTAAACAAGGGTACAGTAAAAAACTCCTACCCTCTCCCTCTCATTTCAGCACTTGTTGATCACCTTAAAGGCACAGACAAATTCACCTGCCTTGATCTCAGGTGGGGATACAACAATATTTGCATCAAAGAAGGCGATGAGTGGAAAGCTGTGTTTGTAACGCCGCTCAGGGCTTACAAGCCTGTCGTAATGTATTTTGGCATGACTAACAGTCTGCCTACCTTCCAACAGATGATGAACGACATATTCAACGACATGTACACCGTCATCATTGTCTACTTGGACGACATGTGTATTTATACAAAAAACAAATCTGACGACAAACACTCCGAGGTTGTCAAGAAAGTTCTCCGCAGGCTCTGCGAGAATGACCTTTACGCAAAACCTGAGAAATGTGTATTTAATGCTGACAAAGTTGACTTTTTAGGCATGACAGTTTCAGCCGACGGTGTCGGCATACAACCAAAAAAGGTCGACGCCATCCTTGACTGGCCAGCACCCACCAAATTAAAACAACTTCAATCCTTTCTTGGACTGTGTAATTATTACTAACAGTTTATTAATGGTTTTGGACAGATTGCCCGCCTCCTTAACGACCTCACCAAGAAAAATGTACCATATGTCTGGGGGAAGGCTCAACAGAAAGTGTTTGACACGCTCAAAAAACAGTTCACAACCACACCACTTCTGGCATTCCCCAACTTCTCCAAGGACCTATGTGTTGAAACAGACGCTAGCGACATTGCCTCTGGCGCAGTGTTATCGGTCTTAGGAGAGGATAAATTATGGCGCCTCTGTGCTTTTCTTTCTCATTCCTTCTCTTCTGCTAAGTGCAACTATCCTGTCTATGACAAGGAGTTGCTTGCCATTATACATGCTCTCGAGGAGTGCTGTCATTACCTCATTGGAAAGGCTAACTTCAAGATTTGGACAGATCATAAAAATCTCGAATACTGGAAAAAACCACAAACACTTTCTGGTTGCTAAGCGCGATGGCACGAACTCCTCCAAGAGTTCAACTATATGCTCGTTTACAAACCCAGCAACATGAATGGACGTGCCGACGCTTTATCTTGTCGTCCAGATCATGGAGACGCCATTGATAAATTAAACGAAAACATCACCGTCTTTTCCTCAGATGTTCTTCACTCTTCCTCTCTATCTATTCCCGTTGAACTCATCTCCCCCGATGCTCGCTTACCCTCAAAGGGTTCTTCCTCCACCACAGGTTTTGACCTGTACTCCACCATTGATCTTGACATCCCCGCCCACGATCAAAAACTCATCCCCACCCATGTCAAGATCCAACTCCCAATCGGAACTTACAGGAGAATTGCACCTTGTTCAGGCCTCGCCTTCAAACACAAAATCGATATCGTGGCTGGAGTCATTGACGCCGATTATAGGGGAGAAATTGGTGTAATTCTCTTCAACCATTCCGACTCCCTTTTCCATGTCTCCAAATTTGACCACATTGCACAACTAATTATTGAAAAAATAGAAAACCCAACATTATCAGAATCAAAGACTCTTGATGAGTCAGAACAAAACGACAAAAGGTTTGGCTCCACAGGAGTTCAAGCCATTTCTTCCACGTCTCTCGCCCCAAATTTCAAAACTAAATTATGCATGGAATCTTCTAGATTGAACATTGACGCAGTCAATGAATACAAATACTACACAACAGATAGACTGTTTGGAAATTCGAATGGCATTGTTTTCGTGCCCCCTTCTCTTCGAAACGAACTTATATCTATTTTTCATGACTCTCCAGTCACTGGTCACCCTGGTCACAATTATACCATTTCTTCCATCCAAAGGTTTTACTGGTGGCCTGGAGCCACCAAAGACATTTCTATGTACATTGAACACTGCCAGGTGTGCTCCCTCACGAAGGGTTCGTCAAAGCCACCAGCAGGAAAACTTCTTCCTTTACCCATTGCCTCCCATCCATGGGAAGACATTTCTATTGATTTTGTAACCAGACTTCCTCTTTCCCTTGGTTTCGATTCTATAGGGGTTGTCGTGGACCAATTTTCCAAAGAAATTGTTCTTTTTCCTTGCATGAAAACTACTTCTTCCTTGGACTTAGCTTCTTTATTTAGAGACCATGTATGGTGTCTCCATGGACTTCCTAACACTATCTTATCCGACAGGGGACCACAATTCATCTCAGAGTTTACCAGAGAGTTGTGTGAAGTCTTGGGCATACAGCAAAAGCTGTCAATGACATACCATTCACAGATGGACGGACAAATGAAACAGATCAATCAGGAGATCCTCGCATACTTATGGGCCTATGTGGCAAAAAACCAGGATTCTTGGGCATCTATGCTAAAGATGGCTCAATTTGCTCACAATAACGCTATCACAATAGCAACCGGTACTTCACTGTTCTCAGTCACATGCAATTATGCGCCTTGCATGGGATCAGAACCCACAACGTCCACTAAAACCCCTGGAGGGTTATTTGCCAAAACACTCGGACGTTCCCATGACGAGATTAGAGACACGCTTTAGAAAACACGTGATCAGATGTCGCACGCACAAGAATTCAAACAGTCTTCTGCCCCCACATATGCTATTGGTGATCTCGTATGGCTCTCCACAGATCACCTTTCCCTTCCTTACCCTACCCGTAAATTAACTCAAAAGTTCATTGGTCCTTATCATATCTCTGCCATCCTCCCTAATGCCATCACCCTCATCCTTCCCTCTTCCGTATCTATCCATCCTACTGTCAACATTTCCCGCGTTAAACCTTATAAAGCCCCACTAGCCAGGCAAAATGTGTACAAACCAGACGCCGTTACTGTGACAGAAGACTGTCACGAAGAATATGAAGTGGACTATATCGTCCAATCACGTCTTTACCGCGGAAAATTACAATACCTCATCAATTGGAAAGGATGGGACGAGGTGGACCACATCTGGGAACCCGCCATAAATCTCAAACACACCCAAGATGCCATAAACGACTTTCACACAGCTCATCCCGCGGCCCCACGTCCTATCCGCGGGATCTCCGAAGAACAATTTACGTCTCTCTTCTCTCCGTTCGGTCCCTCCTATTCGGAATTCACCAACTTAAGACTGGATCTCAAAGCTGGTGAATGGGGGGTAGTGTTATAGTTCAGGACCTTATGCTATGTTTTCATTTTCTTTCATCGTACTTAACAATATTTTCACTTTCGCAGTCACGTGACCTAGTCACATGACTTACCCCTCTTTTGATCACGTGACATTCTGCTCTTCATCATCACATGACCTCTGCATGTGACCGTGGGAACCACGTGACCTTGAGTCCAGACCCAGTCTAGACTCTTACATTATCTATGAGGTCATGCCATACAGACACCTTGCTTGGTACACATGTTCCTTATCTTTCTTCTCTTCTTCTTTTTCTCACACCAGCCCTCAACCTTTTCGGACTCAGACAACCTACCCTAAAGCCCCATACTTACATATATAAACCCTCCCTCTACGTCGTCTATCCCCAGTCCTATTCATTTGTTCTACTCTCCCTTGGGGGCCTTGAACACTTGTTACTACTCCTTTCCATACCCTTGCACTTTACCGTCTCATCCTCATCATTGGATGCTCTTTGTCTACGAAATTGAAATACCATTAGCTTTGTTCCACATCTACCTCTGCATCGTCATCGACACTATCAATCATCGCGTCGTCTCTATTCAATCACTCGTCTGCCCTATTATCTTAGGTCCTCCTCATTCAGTAAGGTCCTCATCCGGTTTCATTATCGACTAATTGGGAGATCAGTGGAAGTGTTACGATCCCTCTATTTTTCCCCATTTTTCCTGACTCGCTATGGCCACTTTCCTTGCTAGCCCCTATCTCTCAACCACACCCGCCATAGCTCGCCTACAAGTCCACTAGGGGCCTGCCCTGAACTGGTCATGTGACTTGCGCACAGACCAACGGATCTTACCCGAAGGCTGTACCGGATCATAGCCGCATGTCACATAGCACGGCACACAGCCTTGCACTGCCGCATGTCACACAGCCCAGTGCACAGCCTATCATAGCCACATACCGCACAGCCTCCTTCACCTCCACGCATAGCCTGGCTCACAGCCTCACATAGCCCGCACAGCAAACATAGCTTGTACAGCATTTGGCACTGCCTTATAGCATCGCCTTGCACCATGGGTCAAGGGTATATCCTTATATAGGTACTGTACAGTTCTAGACACCAAACATGTACACACACAGTAGGATAGTATATAAGGCTCATTGCCACTCCAGAGAACCTCAGTCTTGTTCTCTTGGAGTTTCCCCAACTTCATACACAGTCTAAGGCTTACACTTGACTAGCAAGCACCTGCTCCATTGGTAAGGGGTTGGTTGTTTCAGGAAGTGGGTAATTGTTTTTCACTGTGTGCTCATTGAGGTACCAATAGTCCTGTACCATCTGTTTACGCCTGTTCTTCTTTGGGACAAAGAAGACAGGTGACATTTGCTTGGACTTAGAGGGGCGGATGTACCCTTTGCTTAGCTGATCGTCTATGAACTCCAACACTTCTTTCTGTTCTGCAGCGGAGAGCAGGATTAAGTGACCCTTTTTCAGTTTGAATGTGTCTTTGAGATCAATGGCATGGTCCCATGGTTTGCGGACTGGCATCCGTTCTAACTTCTTTTTGGAAAAGGTACCCAAATACTTATGAAACACCTTTGGAACAAGAGTTTTGGGTTGAGCTTCTTTGGCAGGTTCTTCTTTAAGGGAGTTTATGTGGATCAAGGTGTTAATCTCTTCGGATTCAATTTGGCGGGTGAAGGGTGGCTTCCTGGAGTGCCCGACAAGTCCAGGGGCAGTGTGCCATGCAGACTTTGCCGGTAGGCCAATCTATTTTAGAATTGTGGTTCTTTAACCACGTGTATCTGAGTATCAACTGATTCTTCCCTAGATCTGTTACTTCGGCTAGAACCTTTTCCCTGTGCCCTTGGAACTCTATGATTAGTTTAGCACAATGGGTAATCGATCTGGCAGAGTTAGCAGATCCGTCCACATTATAGACGGGGATAGGTCATGGGATAGGTTGTAACGGGATTTGGAGTTTTTCAGCATAAGTGCAGTCAAGATAAATATAGTTGGCACTGCTGTCTAGCAGCGTTTTGGTGCAGAAATTCTTTCCATTCTTTCCGGGGGTCTTAATAACTATGTCAAGGTGAATATTCCTCGGATCAAGGGTTCTTACATGTGCGGCATCTGGGATTGAAGAGATGGAATGGGTGTGAACAGAATCAAGTACCAGTGAGGAGCCTCGGCCAAGCTCCAAATCTATTGGAGACCCTGTTTGGCTATAAGTTAAATGACGAGAAGATGGAGATGAATTAGTAATAGAAGCAACTTGGGCACCCAGACCGCTTAAGTTGCCTTGGCTTTTCCCTTTTCGTTAGAAGATTCTTTGGTTTCCATAGTATGTACTTTCTTGGTTCTAGAGCATGATTTCTTGTGATCCCCTCGGGACCAATTACATTCTTTATAACACGTGGAGGGTTTCTTATAGTCTTTACCAAAGTGACCTGTTCCACCACAGTTGAAACAGCCAGAAAAGTGCTTTTGGGGGCAGTTGAGCACGTTCACCTCTTCTGCTTCGGACTCTTGTTCCCATAATGCGTCTATGTCCATAGCATTGGGGTCTCAATAGTTTTTGGATGAGCTGGTACTGGGGCAGAAGAGCAGATTCTTGGCCTTCCTGGTGAGGAAGCGAGTTGTTTCAAGACGCTTGCCTATTTCTAATACTCGTCCTAGGTAGGTGTCTATGTCCTCTAAGGTTCAGTTGCCATCCATGATGATGCGATCGCGGATTTCCTCTGGAATGTTTCTTTCCAGAATATCTGTAGCATGATTTTCTGACATTTGAGCCTCCTCAGCTAAGGCTTTGAAGCAATCAACATAAGTTTTAATACACATCCTTCTATTGCCGAGAGTATATTTGTGATTCCATAATTTCTGTAATGCCCAGTCCTCCTTGGCAGTAGGGGGTACTGTTTTTCTAGGTCAGCAACTAAGGTCTTCTATTTGTATGCCTTCCCTTTCTTGAGACAGGAGTGGGCAAAGGTGAGGCTGGTATTGCCTCCTAGACGAGAGAGTACTGCTACGACGGCTTCATAGGAGTTTGTGGGTACCGAGTCCGAGTTTAGGGCTAGCCATGTTTTATTTTTAGCCACCAGTCCTCGAACTTAGAAACTTCACCTTTGAATTCATCCAGGTCAGCAAATATTTCCACTTTCTTAGAGATTCTTATGTTAGGTGGTGGCGGAGTTGATGGCGGTGGGATAGCTTTGAGCTGTGCTTCCAGATTCAGAATTGCTTGATTCACTCCCAAGAAGGTGTTGGAGAGAAGGGTAAGCTTAGCGGTGTCGTCGAGCGCAGCTAAGAGGTCAGCCAGAAGCTGGGCAGGGTTGTATGGCACAGTAGCCATGTTGGGCAGGTAACAAGAATAGATTTAGATGGAAAAAGGGACTATAGATTTGTACAAGAGGAGGGAGACAATTACTTAATGGAGACCAGGAATTTCGGTATTGGAGTTTAAGTCCCAATCTTGTACATCAGTATGATGGGGCCAATCAGTAGCAAGTCCGCCTGGCTGAAGTGGAGCTAAGGCACTATCGGGAGTTTCTAGAAGAGGTACAGAAGAAGAAGAAGAAGAATTGACTAAGTAAGGATGAGGAGCGTGATGTTCTTCTTCATACGTTTGTACGGTGTTTCGTGTGAAGATGTGACCGGCTAGGTTAAGAAGCGAGGAGAAGTTTACGTTGTTAAGTACCCAATCTGCCCATTTGGGGTTAGAGGGTTTAGGCCCTGCTGGATCCTCCCACATGGATGTGTCCCAACCTGCTGGACCCCACTCGTTGGCTGCTGTGTTCCAATCTGTGTTATCTCCTTTTACACGTTCTGTGGCATCAGTAGGATTAGTGTGTTCAGAGATGCTGAATTCGAAGCAGTGGGAGTTGTACAAAATGTGGAAGATGAAGACTTCCCCTTTGGGAACAGTCCAGACGATAAGAAAGATGAGGAAGGTAAGTGTGGGAAGAAGGGTAAGGCAGACAACAGAGGCGGGCAGTGGATTAACGTAGAGGGCGACGATGGCGATGATGAGGGTGATTTGGGTGACGATGCTCATTTCTTAGAAGGGGGCGGTTTGTTGTGTTGTTCAAGTTGATGGGCCCTCTTAAGTAGTTTTCTGTGTGTGGATTTAGGGTGGAACACTGACTTAGTTTGGCGGAGGAGGAGGCAGTTCTTGTGAAATTCAAACAGAGCTGGGTTGCGCTGCTTGAGGGGAGTGGACAAGGGTTTCTTTGGAGCCAGAGCTACTTACCGGAGAGGTGCGGGTGTAAGGTGGCAGAGGTACAAGGTTCAAGCGAGGGCAACGACGTAAAGGTGGGTTTTTGAGACGAACCAAATATGGATTTATTGGTACAAATGGTGCAGGGAATTTGGGGGCTATTGTGGAGTAGCTAACTATATGGACGGTAACGTGCAGGGACGCAGAGAACGCCTCTTGGCCTAAGTGAAGATATGCGGCGCTCAAGAGCAGGAGGAGGAGTGGGACCCCTAAACCAACGGCGAGGAATAAGGTTAGTACGAGGATGGGGAGTGGGACTCCTTTCTCTAATCTGTAGTCGCGCCTCAACTCTGGCTCGAGCAGCTGCGACTCGTTCGAGAACGTATTGTCTATATTGTTCTCGCTGTTGTTGAAGGCCAAGTTGAATCCCTTCATGAATAATATCGTCCACCTCTGTTGGGATAAATATTTCACATAGATTGATGGCCGGAGATGGTAAGTATGTACGGGCACCGTTTTCGGATTCTGTTTCATTTACCACTGTGGGTAAACTGTCTGTCCAGATGGTAGAGGGGATGGCGCAGGGCCGAGGACAAAGGCGAACTGGTTTCCAATTAACCGCTTCTGGAAGCAGTGTGGGAGTGTGAAGGGGTGTTGGGTTATGGTACTCCGAGTTGGAGCTGTCAAAGGAGATCATTGAGAACAATCTGGTGGTGGAACTATAACAGCGTGAGAAACGGTGATACGGTGGATAAGCGGTAGAATGAGACCGATAGGATGATAAGCTAGAGCTGTGCAGCATGGGCGACAGCGACTGTTCCTTGGGTTCCTCCTTTATAAAAAGGGGCAATACGATGGAGGATTCCTCCTTCTTGATTATAGACACTGAGAGCCTCGAAGTGTGAGCGAAGGGGCTTAGACGGTGACTAGGTAGCTCTTACTGTTGAGCTAGTTGTGCAAGACAGTGACGAGGGTGTGCTGAGGAACGTTTGAGACGGTGTCTAGAGTTGTTCGGCAGCATGAGAAGTAAAGTCTTGTTCTAGTGAAACGGCCAACCCCTTACCGATGGAGCAAGCGCTTGCTAGACAAGTATAAGCCTTAGGACTGGTATGAAGTTGGGAGAACTCCAAGAGAACAAGACTGAGGTTCTCTAGAGTGGCAACGAGCCTTATATACTATCCTACTGTGTGTGTACATGTTTGGTGTCTAGAACTGTACAGTACCTATATAAGAATATACCCTTAACCCATGGTGCAAGGCTATGCTATAAGGCAGTGCTACTTGCTGTACAAGCTATGTTTGCTGTGCGGGCTCTGTGAGGCTGTGAGCCAAGCTATGTGTGGAGATGAAGGAGGCTATGCGGTACGTGGCTATGATAGGCTGTGCACTAGGCTGTGTGACATGCAGCTATGATCCAGTACAGCCTTCGGGTAAGATCCGTTGGTCTGTGCGCAAGTCATGTGACTGGTTCAGGGCGGGCCCCTAGTAGACTTGTGGACGAGCTATGGCGGGCGTGATTGAGAGATAGGGGCTAGCAAGGAAAGTGGCTATAGCAAGTCAGTAAAAATAAGGAAAAATATGGAAAAATAGGGGAAAAATAGAGGGATCATAACAGGAGGTGGAATAGGAAGATGAGGAGGGCTGTTATTGAGCATAGATGAGAGTGTTCTTGAGAGTCCAAATGGAGCTCTTTCGATGTAGGATGAAGTGAGGAAGTATGAATTGGAAGCAGAAGGCGAAGAGAGAACTCTGAAAATTATAAATGAATCTCTATGATTCCTTAGTCTCTGAGATGTAGTTCTCAGGTAGTCATTCTCACCGTGACAATGGAATTCTCCTTGTTCAATTGCACCATTGCAAATGGGACAAAGGATCTCTAGAGGAACTCCTAGGGCAATGGTTTGAGTATGCATTATAGATCTAGGAATGGTCTCAGGTACAACCCTGGGAGGAGTTTTAGGTCGTTGTGGTGGAAAAGGAGTTGGTGGACGATTAGAACGATAAGAATGTGGATGAGAATGTGGCTGGGATTCAGAATTGGATGTATGAGATGGTGTAGGTCTCCTCTTGGTACTTATGTTAACAGGGTGGTTCCTAAACATAAGGTTGAGAAGATAGTAGTCAGTTTCTGATGTAAGCTCAAAAACGATGTGAAAGGTTTCCGGCATAGAGAAGAACATCAGAATGCCACCTAGGAATGTGAAGATTACTACATCATCTGTGTTGACAATGGTGTTACTAACTCTGATCGCCTGATAAATGAATAGAAAGGTGATTAGGACATTTTGAATCATGGTCATGAACCAACGTTCACCACACAAGACGGTGGGAGGCATCATAATATCAAAAGACAAACTCTGCTTGTCTAGGCAGGGCTCATAACCTTTCGAAGTACGAGCAGTACCTTGAAGTGTTATGCAAGGGAAAGAGAAGTAAAAGATAGTCTTAAGTGGGAACACTCACTTGGGATAGGTAAAACATTGGTGGAACCAAGTGTCTTGCCTTAGAGAGCAGATAGAACAAATCAAGAGATAACTTGTTAAGATAAGATGAGCCATAAGGGCTCTCCTTAAATACATATAGAGATATTTGTATCTATGTACATTCTTAGAATGTTCTAAGATATTCTAGCGAATAGCAGATAATGCTCTTATAAAGATACTATCCAATGGAAATAAAGACTTATATGATGAGTAAGAATGATACAATAAGATTATATCATTATGACCAATATGAATAGTGTAAGCACCTCATGTGATAGATAAGATCACATGGTTAGATCACTTGATCTAAGTGCATGACTGACTAACCTTAGATATGACTAACTAATGAAAGTTAATGTCAGTCACACTTATCCTAATGTTAGCAACATTAATGAACATCCATCACACTTAACCTAATGATTTGTTAGTCATACTAATGCTATTAGGTTAAATCTCAACAATTTAAAAGACCACACCTGTATGATCGGTGCTGACATTAAGTGTTCATCATAACAAGTTTTTGGAAAATATGCACATGAAATCAGCTTCAATCCAACTAACCACCAAGGAATCATACATGTGACCATTATTAGCTCATCAGCTCAGTATCACTGAGAGTGCTGTGCATAGTATGATCCACTATGAAGCAGAATATGGAATGATGAGCAAGCAGATATTGTGATAGAATGATATAATATGATCTTACTGAGGTTCCAACTGGGGCTTCTCAGATGGCATGTTGCCAGAATATATGACACCTACCTCTCACTTGGCCAACAATGTATTGGTGGATTAGGCAGACTGTTTGGATAATTTCTCCCTTGATAAATTCATTGCAGTCAGACACTTGCAGAGTGGTGGCCTGCTCCAATGGTTCAACATCCTGCATGGACTACACAGTAGAACTCTCAACCTCCATTGTCACAAAGTTCATTACCTCCTTTTCAAGGCTGCCTTTCAAGTTGGGCCACTTAACTTGAGTACTGGGATCTGGATCTGGCAACAGGGGCTTCAAGATTCATCCTTTTGCAATACCTTTGGAAGGTCTTGAAGTAGAGTTTTGGAACAAATTGGAGAATGAAGGATGTGACAGATGGAATCCCAACCAGTACCCAGATTGGCTATTGATTCAGATGCGTTTCTAGTCTGGCAATGCTAGCATGAATTCAATCCTTTGTGTGTCAGATTCAGTGGAACTTTCTCATTCATCACACTCAGGCAGAGATTGTAATGGAAATGATATCTCCAGAATCTGGGAATAATACAGTAATACAAGTGAACATGGGCGAAGGGAAATCATCTGTAACCACCAAGAGTCCATTCATGAACATGCTACTACCTCGTGGTCTCCTCACCTATAACATCTGGTTGTTTTAGATGGTGTGCTGACTATGGCCTTGTAGTCTGGTGACCAGCCCATCTAAAAGAGGTCAGCGCAAGGCAAACCGTTGATAGACGGTCTGGTAAAATCCATGAAAATCTTGGATGCTGTGCGGATTCTCACAGTTATGTGGTCTGGAGCCAATGAAAAAACACGAGTTTCACATCTGTAAATTATTCGAAAACCAATATTGAAAATAAACAATTTATTTTGATATTAGAAACATGTAATCAATTGAGAAGCGTAACGCGTCTTTGGTGCAACACACTTTGTTCCCCCAACATGGGGCTGTCACTTCTTGTTAACTTATTCCTTAATTTATCCCTGGACCAACTTGAAGATGTCACTAGCCAAACCCTTCCGGAAAAGATCCCTGTACAATATATTCCAACACCAGAAGATATGTGGATTGGAAGCAGCACAAATCACAATCTCTACACAATGTGTTGCAAGATTGTTGAGTAGTTTTGTGAGCAATGTAAATGAGATGCATAATCTACACTGGTATAATGCTTCAATTGTCTGACGAGAAACGCCATTGCTCCAGACAAACGGATGAATGGGATCGCAAAAGATGAGCATTGTTGTGAACGCTGCTTGGCAAGCTGCATGACAACGACATCGCAAACCTTGAGAAAATACAAAATGATCATCTCATATTCAGTAGCAACAGTTAAATATTAACTACATGCCATATCACTTGTTTTAAACTTGTTATTCTCTTGCACATTTTGTGTTTGTGATGCAGCTCGAAGGATTTGATGAAGCATCGGGGAAGAGTCCTTAATGACACCATCCAAGTTCAGGTTCCAGTTCATCAACAACTCTGGAGTGACCAAGTCAATTGGTTGGTGCAATGCTTGCTTCACTGTATCCATCTCACAATAGATCTTCATCATCACGAGGTCAAGTGCATAAGGCTCCATCCACCGTATGAGTTGTTCCCAGCCTTGTTTATCACTATAGATAAGCTCTAAAAGCTTTACAAGTTTACTGGTTGTTTGGCCTTGAGGTATGGCATACAAGCAGTCATGATGGACTGCATATGCAGGTTTGTGGGGCTCTAAAAGTTTCGTAATGAAGTCGAGAGTGCATAGAATTTCTAAAGCCTGTTGGATGCATTCGTCAGGGGATAGATGTTGTGGGCCTGAAGCTATTGCTCTATTTGTGGAGTTGGCAGACGACATGACAGAGTAGATTCGAGTTGTGATTATGAGCCTACTAGTACAGAGCGGCGGGAGATACGCAGTAGGTACCTTATCCTAGTGCACGTGGTTGCTGATAAGTCCAAAATGGTTTATCAATACTTATCCTCATGGACGTGATCATTGACAAGTCCAAAACTGGGCTTGTCACTCACATGACTGTGAGAATCCGCGCAGCATCCAAGATTTTCACGGATTTTACCAGACCGTCTATCGACGGTTTGCCTCGCGTTGACCTCTTTTAGACGGGCTGGTCACCAGACTAATGGCCTTGACCCGGAGTCGCGCCGCATCATGATACACTTATTTTTCAATTCCCACAATGCTTGCAGTTCCGTATCAGGCGAAGGACATTTCGGCACCTGCCAGTGACACCCAGATACGAGTCACCATCATCTTCACATACCTCTCTTATCACTATGGTGGTCTCACCGAGGAGCAGTTGAGACTGTCATTCAAAATCCTACTCGACGAGGATGATCCATCCACGGGATATGCACTTTGGGTGAAAAGCATGATGGCGAGTCACTGCCAGATTCGCTTCGGAAGTTTTGTGAGATCAACCTGAAGTCATCGGAACAGGAATCAAGCCGCCACAGATTCTACCTTTCTCGAGTGGTCTTTCCGAAGGACGCAAAAGAACTTGGAAGCTTTCTGTGTCTACTCGTTGGGATTTAGCAGAGATACGAGAGAAACTTGTGACTGGTGAGCGCTTGAGCCTTCAGTTCATGAGTGTTAATTGGTCATCAGGATTTTCTGGAATGAACGTAGCCAATGGCTATTACCGATGTCTGTCGCTCAGTGCGACCCTGATCAGCAGAAGGGATCCAATGCGAAGGTTCTTGCATATCTTCAACCCGAAAATGATCGCCACATGGTGATTCCGAGTCGCGAAAGTGGGAAACGACGGAGCACGGTTGAATTTCTCCTATTGGTAGCCACGCAACAGCCTCAAATCCGTGTTGTGCTCGATGTTGGGGCACAGATTCTCGATTTGTCCAATCTGCAAATGGCTCAACATCACCCACGATGCTGCTGGCGCCGTATACTTCAACAAGGATGATGAATTGATGGTACTCACACGAAATGGCGACATTCAGCCAATGTCGTCTCAGCAACTAGACCGTTGCATTGTCTATCTCATCATGCACACACAAGGGGCATTGGTCTCGAAATGCCTATTGGATCACCAGCTGGGATCATGCTGGATCCCAAGCTCACAAAAGATAGTCTGGTGCAAGGTTCGTTTTCAAGTTGGTGTCGTAATATCGTTGCTAAATCACACGGCCTGTAATTTTCAGGTTGCATGCGGATGCGCAACTTGGACGTGGTCATTCGGTCATGTACTTTGCACCACTTGAGGTTGATCAGAGCATCTGTTCCGTGGCTGCCAAAAAGATCCCACCGTTCGAGTAACCACTGTCGACATCTTACGCTGGGCGATACATGAGACCTGGGCCGATATTCAGCAGCGGGCTCCTTACTGTGCACAGCATGGCATGAACCATAAATCGAGATATGAGGTTTGGTCCCGTTTCTGCAACGGTGAACTCGCACCAGAGAAGCTGGCAGATGCATGGCTCCAGCCAGAAACGAACTCACTGATCAATCTCTATGTACCTTGTCAAACTAAAAACGTCACCGGTAACTTGTCGCGACTGGGTTCAGGGATTCGCCAACGTTTGCAAGACCCTTGGGGTTCTATCACTTCCCAGTGCACAGATGGAAGACGAGCAGGAACGGGAGGTCAATCGTGAATGGAAGCGCGAATGAGAGGAACACCCTCCCTGGGCCAAACGTGTGAAACATTCCCTTCATCGAGATGTCGAATACGTGAAGACTGGTGACATTCCGCCATTACATTTAAGCAGTGCTTTTCGTCCCGTCTTCACAACTCCCAAAATGACCACCGCAGCTACTGTGATGAGCAAAGCAGACGTCTGGAGCCCATTTATCTTGGCAACCGCGGACTTCTGCAAGACGATCAAACTGAAGGAACCATTGAGGTCAATATCTTTGACCCGTCCAGTGGATTCTCACCCGTAATCAAAAGGACCGGCGTGAACAAGTACTCGTTCTGCTGAGCCCGTTCGAAATCAACCTCTTGATGCCAGACATCAGAGCGAGCACATGCGTCCACCCTCATTTGCGGCCTATGCACGGCGTACATCCCGACGCATGAAACCGGCCGATAATCTCAAACTGTATGTTATCCCACCTCTCCCGACCGACTGGACCCCACCTTGGGCTCTGATCGACCAGCTGAGCGTGTTCGCTGGGCAACTCTATCTTAAGAGACTACGATTCATACCTCCGGGTATGTCGTTTTCTCGACGTACCTACCACAGAATCGTCAAACGATACAACATTCCGGTGGAATCTGTTCGACATCCCTTGTAGTTTCGAAGAGATGGAAATTAGGATCGCAGGTTTCCGATGGCGTTACTTGCCATACGGAGCAGAGGACGACCGATTCACAGAGACATACATGGGAAAAATACTTCAAGGGCGGGGACTCGCAGAGAAAGACTCTAAGGTGACTGGTCACAACCGTCCTACATCCAGCATGCAGACACGACCAGATGCCATGTCTGCGTCGGAACATGGGCCTTCATCACCTTTAGACATGGAATGCGATGCACAACTTGAAGAGAATACTGGTCATCAGTGTCTGCATTTACTATTTGAGTCTATATTTGTTGTGAACCCGTATATTCATAATCCTAAATCCAACACATGGTTACTCCTCTAGCTCCTGGAATCGAGCAATCATAGATTTCTACCTTTCTCGAGTGGTGTTTCCGATTTCCATGAAAGCTCTCTGCCTCTAGCTGAGATTTAGCAGAGAAATGAACGAAGCTTGTGACTGGTGAGCGATTGAGCGCTTGACTTACCCGTATCAGTAACTTTGGTTTACTGAACTAGCCATCTGGATTTTCTGGAACGCACGAAACACAGAGGCTGCTACCCATATCTATCGCTCAGTGCGACCTCGATCAACAGAACGAATTCCTCCGACAGGTGGTCACGCAACAGCCCGAAATTGCCAATGATGCTGCACGGGTTGTCTGTTTCAACAAAAACGATAAATTGGTGGTACTCACATGTAACGACTCAGTAAATGTCATCATCACTGCTCTCTCAACAGTTAGATTGGTGCCTATGAAAGGAATGAATAAGGACTTCAGAGTCAGTAGAGTAACAGTCGAACGGGAGGAAAGCAGCGAGCGTAACCGAAAAAAACTCCGAGTCGAGTTGGATGCTAAGGGATATGTGACAGAAGGGGGGCGGGAAAAAGAGTCGGAGGTTGGAAACAACCCGGCGATTCACGAATTACGACTATCATTGAACAATCCGACTGCTACCTTGTCTGGCAATCCCTGCTCTACGTGAGTCAGTCGTGGGGTTAATCGTGACTTGAGGGCGGGACACAGTGTGCTACCTCTGAAAGCTCGAGAAAAGATCTTCATCCCGATATCGAGGCTGTGGTCACAGGTAACCCCGCCTCTTATTTTGTCGAAGCTGATGGTCCATTCTGGTTCCTAGGGCTTCTCAAGGTGTCGCTCTCCCTCTTGATGTAAGCGTGGTCTTCACCGTACGCTTGAAGACCCCAATCAAGCTTCTACTCACGATTATGCTTCGGACACAGAGAATGGACAGACTAGTAAATGGCGTGTTTCTGCGTCAATTATAAACTGATACGACACGCCAGTGTATGGTGGACACAGTCCTCTATGCGCCTCCGAGTCCCGTTGAGTATTCTGATCACTCGACGAAGGTGTGTGTCTCCAATAGCATCCAACGTCATCTTGATGTCATAAGAATCGCGGCACGAGACACGAACAAGAAGACAGAAAGGAAAAGAACCAAAGTAATACAACCCAGCAGAGCCACGGGTCAATATTTACAACTTTGGAACATCACTGGCGGCTCCCGCGAGATATTCCTGATTAAGATGAACTTCACCAAATCTCATCTATCCCCTCTGAGATCGCCGAGCTTGCAATTCTAAAGAAATGACATAATTGGCAGTAAGCTCCTGACACCTGTCCTTCGCGATGATGCTCAAGGGAAAAGTTGCGCTCTTGGGACTTGATGGCCCCCGGTTCGCAGTTCGGATGCCCGGCCGAGTCCGAGTCGAAGTCATAGCCATCGATGCATCTTGCGACCCAGGCGGATGCTGGTGAGCGACTTAGAGCCGGATCTCGAGGTTGCTGTGCATTGGCCCCGAAATCGACGGGGGGATACAGATAAGGGCAAGTCTGTTGAAATACTGGTCGCCTCGTGGTGTGCAGTATAGTCACCTAGCGCACAGAATCCAAAACAAAACAAGGTTGGTGGAGTAAACACCGGATCTATGTGTGGCAACGGTGGTGGTGTGGAGTGAAGTCACAGTCGGGTGGAATTATGGGCACGACATGTGCGCCCCATCGGCGGGTAAAGTTTAATTGCCTGCGAGGCAGCCTGAGAATATCATCATGGGTGCTTTTCGGTCGTGTGGACTTGAATGGGTGAACCGAAGATCTATTATGGACGCTCTATGTCCGCGTCCACAACACCGCACAAGAGTACCATTCAATTGTTTCTATGAGACTGTGCAGTTTAGCAAGCAGGCTGAGCGCTGAATCACTGCCTGCAGTGGACAGCGTGGTGTGGCGGCAACGCAATCAAAAGGGGACATCAGAATTCACGTGATTGACATCGTAAGGGAGGCATGGAGGCGGGGCTAAGAGCCGAGAACTCCACTTGCTTTAAAACCACCACCATTCCCTGCATGGGTTGATCTCTCCTTTCCTTCCAACTGCTGATCTATCTCTTTCAGTGAACTCTGCAGCCCTGGCACTCCTACGCCCTCGTAGACGTATGTCACCCCGTCCACAAACATCTTATTGCTTTCCGTAACTAGCCTGAACCACACATATTTTCAATCTCATTCTCGAACGCTCCTCCTCACCCCACTCACATCATGAGTGCCGCATTCCGCATCTCACCAAAACTTTGGGAAAAGATCCACCATTTCGCATCTTTTCCTCAGACTGGAGGTCAGCCATTCGTTTTGTTTTCGTTCTCCAGGTCTCCCGTGTCGCGTCTATGGCAGAGCCCACTACCCCAACCCCCAGGCTGAACTCGGGGGCCGCGGACATCGATCCCGCGGACGAGAGGGGCCGAGGCGCTGGATGTTTTCGCGAACCGTCACGTAGTAACGTCCGGAACGTTTCTCGGATTGAAACGTATTCCCTATCTACTTGCTTGCTTCGATCGCCTTCTTGTTTCCCGTGGTACTGATTGAGATCCCCATGCTACAGTCTCCCTTCAACAAATGGTTCTCTTTGGGCAACATCCCAGTCAAGGCACTCTTCTGAAAGCCGGTCAATTCCTAGTTGGTGAGCCTTTATCTCGAATTCGGTTCTCCCCGAGTTGTTTCAAACTGATGCTTCTAATGCCTCCCCCCTGTCCATGTCACGTGAATTTGACAGAGGAACTTCCGGTCCGCCTTGCCCACCGCGTCAAAGAACTCGATGAACTTCCATACAACTTAAGCGAAATGCCCTCTATACGTAAAGTCAAGAACTGGTACGCACAGAGTTTCGAGGTGGGTTACCCAACTCTTGATTTACACATGTCTGCCGAAAACGCAAAAATAATTAATATCATGTTTCATGACTATCGCAGGAATTAATTAATTTTCCGCCCATCTCCTTATCCCCTGCTGCTCGCCAGTCGCTATTTGCCCGTTCCGACAAGGAAGATATGAACATTTACCTTCCAGACAGCGTTCCAAATCCGTCCCTTATCACCTCCTACCTCGATGGAGATGGTGCAGCCAGTGGTTTGGCATATGGCGAGAAGGAGGGAGTCGTGTACGGGAGCAAGATTGGAAATGGAACATACAAGGCGAACGGAAATAGCGGTGGGAATGGTAACGGTGTATGCGGGCTTCGAAACGGCAACATCAAACTGCGTGTTCCTGTTGAACGAAGGTTAGTGTCTCTCCGTATCAGCCTCGTTTCTGATTCCCACGTTCCCAGTGGTCCACATAGATCCTACGCCCAAACACCTTCTCATGCTTACCCGCCCGAAGTGCACGACCACAACGCCCGGTTCACCAAGACGCTGGAAGCGATCAAACGCAGACATGATCCCACGGTAACCACTGTCGCACAGGGTGTTTTGGAGTGGCAGAGGGCAA
>JBBPRT010000128.1:0-21649 GCA_038093175.1 Boletus hoseneyae
GCAGAGGTTTCTCCTAGGAGGCTTTCCTGGAGACGAGGGTCAAGGGTTTCTTGACAAGACGACAGCCCACTACCTGTTGGTAAGGGTTGGAGACTACTGGCAATAGTCGATAGGTAAAACGAAGAGCGTCGACTCAGAAGTACGACGAAGACTTAGAGAGATCCAAGGGACACTTGGACAGACGTAGGGTGAGGCTAGGACTCAGGTAGAATTGAGTAAGACTAGTGTGGGGAATACAAGACAGTATTCAATGGGTTTATATACACAAGCCAAGATGAAGATGACTAATCGGATGGAAGCAAATGGAAATGGAGAGAACGATTAGTCAGTGGAGATAAAGAGATAAGAAGATAAGAGATACAACGGCGTCATATCTAAAGCGTAAGCAAGAATGAGTCAAAAGATAAGATCACATGAGAGGTACTTGATGGGGCTTGAACGGCCAAGTACTAGTCCGAGGAAGAAGGTTAGCATAGGCGAGGACGAGTACATGTTTTGGTGAGGTCAGTCCTCATCCAATAAGGGAAAGAATAAAGTGTACAAAGGAAACGTAACACATGCCTTGTTTTTTGATCTGGGATCAATCAATCAACCTGGGCATTCTAGATTTAGGAATCAGTGTACTGCATTTGAGAAGCAGCATAACAAATTTGAAGAACGGCACAGGTGGGACACCGAACACCACCCGTACGTAGGCATTGGCAACCGTGCGTACAAGATCATGTACATATACTAGTTGTACGACACTACAAGACATGTCCAAGAAAAAAGTATACCAATAATGTCTAAGGAGTTAAACATGTCCAATGGTCCAAGAAAGCGTACAAATGAAAAGTGCTGTCCACATGCAATGATCCTCAAAATGCCTGTAAGTTAAATCCAGGCCACCTACAGTACTTGTTTGAACAGGTATGTTGCTGCTCAAATAGTTCCACACCTCTCTCAACATTTCCATCGCCAAAAAGATCAAGACCAGTGCTAACATTACTGCAAATAAACTATCAGACTACAAGTCACATAAGGAGTATATGGCTTACGGATGTGTGAGTATTTGTGGGTCTGTTAACAGTGTTGTGCTCCCTATCAGTTGATAAGTATGCTACGGCTTCAGAGACACATAGATATGACTGACCTTGATAGTCAGAAATGTATACTTGCCCACTCGTCTTTATATACTGTACGTACTGTGTGAATGAGAGGAACTGCGCGATGTCATCCACCTTTGTGTCACTGAAGCAACAGGGAGAAGCATCCCCGTTGTGTATGAACTTGAAGAATTTGCCATGGATAACTTCCTCGGCAAGGAAAGTCATCCCGACTGCTGATGGTTTGGTTCCAATGGGGGGTTGTAAAGCGTCTGGTCGGTCGTTGGTGAGAACAAATAATAAACCAGCTTCAACAAAGTGCAGCTGGGGGATACTGAAGGATGGAGGATGCTCTGCATTGGCGATACACTAGTCAATATAGTGGAGTTGAGAAGCGCAATGGCCCAATAGAGCACATTCGCTTCACGATATAACCGTCTGGATTCATCACCCATGCTGAGTCGAAGGTATGGAGGGTGACCAATCCCACCTGTGGGGTTGATGAACGGATGCTTTGCGGCAATGATCTGGTTTGGTACGCTCCCAAGACCAGATGGTCGAATAGGTGTGAGTGTCAACTCTATTGACTGTGTTGTCTTGAATGTGCCCACACCTAAGATTGCTGTCTGATTTGCTTCAACCCTAATGAACCCAAAGAATCGCTCTGCAAACTTGATGTTGAATGCTGCTGAGGAGTCGAGATCATTGTCCTTGCACAGTAAGTCCTCGAGCTTGCAAGCTGGAATAGGACGGAATTCCACTTGCTCTATCCGGTACCATAAAACTTTATTGTGATTGTTAATTTGCGTATTTTATCTCCAAGTCATGAGGTCAGACTTACTATTCCTGACGTCAAGGTCAATCTTGCCTCCAGACTGTAAAGCTTGCTTTAGCTGATCCCGGTTGGGTGAGTGGAATGATGCAGATTTCTCTGGTGGGGGTGATTGAGTACCTATGAATACACTAGACTGGGAAGGGTTGGTGTCGCGTTAATATCACCACTTGGACGTCACAGAAGTCTGCAAGTAGCTTGTCAATATGCAAGCAATGAAGTTCTACTAACAAAGTGCTTACTATCGCATTATTAGAAGTTTTGAGAATGGCGTGGACATCGCTTGGCCCAGTATTCATTAGCTTCTGAGAAGACTCTGAATCGGAAGACACTGCCAACGTTGGACGTGTGGCTGATATTGAATGCATAGCCATCGGATGTGCGACTGATGCAGATGCAGAAGTTGGACTTGGTGCAACTGATGTGGATGTGGAAGTTGGAGTTGGTGCGACTGATGCAGATACAGTGATTGGAGTTGGTGCTCGCAAAGAAGCAAGGGAACGGCGTGCTCGAGGAGGTCGTCGAGTACTAGTAGATGAAGTGGCACAAGTACCAGGTACACTGCACCCATTGGCTGGTGTGAACTTGAGCTGAAAGTCCTCCATTTCTTGCCACTGCTTCTCAGGGATAACGATGTAGAGGAAAAATTGCTTGCCTGTTTTGAATAACCTTGGTGTCTTTGAGTTCTTTCGGTTGCTATCACGAAGACATTCATCATAGAAGTAGAATTTTGTGCCTGTTTGCATGAGAAGGTTCACCCATGCCTTATCCCGTACAATAAACTCAGCTTCACGCCAAGGAAACTTGAAACCAGATGAAGACCTGAACGAGTTAATCCTATCTTAGGATGACGAGTGAATATTCAGATGGGGATAATTGGGAAGATGTGTTTGAGGAGGAAGACAGTGACAAGAAGGCGACGGGCGATGAGGTCGGCTTCAACACGAATGACAACGTAGAGGTTACTGATGGGTATGATAATGGTAAGCAAATGGAGCATCCGTTGACGAGGATAAGTTCGGCGTAAATTGCAATGGGTAGAGATGGAGTGGTAAACAAGAGTCCAGGCCCCCAAGGGAGAGTAGACAAGTGAATAGGACTAAGGAAAAGACGACAGAAGGGGACGGTATATATATGATACTAAGGGAGTTTAGGGTAGGTCATCTGAGTCCTAAATACTTGAGGGCCGGTGAGGGAAAGTCAATGATAAGGAAACATGAGGGAAACGCAAGGTAACCGTGAGGCGTGACATCATAGATAAGACGAAAGTCTGGACCAGGTCTAGACTCGAGTCACGTGTTGTCTCACGGTCACGTGTGAGGTCACGTGACAGAGAAGAGCAGAAAGTCACGTGATCCTAAAAGGGGGTCAAGTCATGTGACTTGGTCATGTGACTGTGAAAGTGAAAAGTTGCTAAGTACGGCGAGGTGAATAAAAGTGAAAAATGTAGCGTGAGGTCCAGAACTATAACAAAACTCGGGACAGTAACCCTTGATATATGACACCAGCGTGGCCAAAGCAATGCCCACAAGATCATGTGCTGTGCTGGAAGCGTCAATATCTTTGAGCCCTTCATGAATACTCTACAGCATATGATTAGCAAGCATTTGAGAAAAGGACAAAATGCTAACCCCGAACGTATTGAAGTGTGTGTGTTTCTTGCTAGCACTACACTTGTAAACAGCTGAGATGTCCAATGAATAAGTCTCTGATGGTGGGGTCGGACGCTGAGCCATGGATGCTCATTGCTGACATTGCCCCTGGTACTGTAAGTGTTGCTGGCCATACCTGAAAGTGGTGACAGTGAGCGCAGAGGTAGAGCGAGTCACATTGCCAAAGTATGTTGCATGTTGAGGCTGAGAAAGATTTGGCCATGCAATAGGCACATGAACATCGGGTCCTAAGCGTTGAGAGCCTGAGGCTCGTGGCGGTGGTGCAAGCAGAGGTGGAGGTGGAGGTGGCATAGAGTATGCTGAATGTTGGGTTATTGGAACGACTGGAGGAGGATGGATTGTTTCTATGGATGAGTCAGATATAACTCGTAACTATTGATCAAAGGAGTATACATTTACCTTTAGATTGTGCAGCGCTGACCGATTTTCGTATATTCTGCATCTGTTCTGCCAGCTGGTGTTCAAAGCCTATGCGCAAGACATAAGATAGCGCCATATGATAATGACATACTTACTTGGTTCAACGGGTCTTCTCATTGTCGTAGCCTTTCTCTGATAGTGCGCCAGGCAACCACTACAAACGATCTTCCCTGGCTGATCCAGTCGGCTGCTACCGATGTAATAGATTGGTAGGCCTTTGAGAATTTTGCGATCTTTGAGCCTGCAGTCTTCACATCCACAGATCCTATCCTCTGTGGCTCGTGCATCCTCAGTGAACTGGGTGACGAGCTCAGATGGTCGGGCTTGCATAGCTGGGAGAGAACATAAACTGGAGATGCAGATGAGATGTAAGTTTAAAGGCACGACCTAAATACCTTGCCCATATGACCACAAACATGACAAACCCTTCAGCTCCAGGAATGGTTATGAGCCTGGAGCTGATGACGGAGCTCGGAGTTGATCAGCAAACATGTTTTGGAGGTATGGGAATGGTTTCGGACATCTGAATTGGGTGCCCAGCACATTCCTCAGCGAGATCAGGGTAAGTTAACTACCAGGCTTACCATGGATTCAGACACTGTTTCCAAAAACATCTACAGCAAGCTGGGATGCTGGTGAGTACATTCAAGAAGGTGAATCATCCGATGTCAAGTGGTTTGGCCATGCAGGTGCGCCAGTAATGCTATTTGTTGAATGGTGATAATGTGACAACCACACAGTGGGGAATCCTGGCGAGTACTTTCAAGAAGGACTTTGAGTGGTTCAGTTCCACTGGTATGTTGGTAATGCCATGGCTATGAGTCACACTTAGCACTTCAACAGCCAAGTCGGAGGAATTGTTGGTCGCCTCCGACTGAGAAGGAATTGTGAACCAACCACTGTGCCAAGTCCAAATACTCTAGGTATCATCTTAATCATGTCATTCGTCCACATCGTTTCTCTATCGGATTATTAACATATCCATATCATAAGCATCCATTTCGCGCCACACCATGAAGCAGGTCAACCAGAACAAGCCCAACTGTGTGTACTTTGTCATTCTCCTCAGTATTCTACTTGTGAATGCGACATTCTTCAGCTCCACTTGCATTGATAGAACCCCACATCATGCAACTTTGGCAGGCACGCTTGTTCGACAAACAGATTCTCACCGAGCTTCACAAAGTCTTTGATACTACTCAGTACGGCCTTGGGTAATATTTTCCTTGACCATGAGGGTGATTTGGCTCACTATACGAATATCTCCAGACGGACTAAATTCCGAATGATACACAAGTCCCTTGGACTTTTCCATACACGAGAGCAAGCACATGATCCTGAAAGCATCCGGGGTGTCATGTTAGATTTGCGGAATGCATATCCTCGTGCAGGTGAATGTGAGATGATTAGCCATATGTTTCACTCTCATGGAATAATGGTCTCACAATAAGTCGCTGTGCAAGCAGACCTGATCATCACTGACATTGCTTCAGACGGGTCATGCGTGCTTACTTTGCTACATATGAGCCTGACCTTATCAAAAGCCACAAAGCCAATCAATTGAAGCGTCGCTGTTTTTGGGCTGCCGGTGTCAATGACTTTTGGGCAGTAGATCAACATGACAAGTGGCTTCGTTTTGGGCTCGGCTTGCACATTAGGATCGAGCCGTTTTCTGGACGGATACTATGGCTCAAGATATGGCACTCTAACCGCAATCCACAGCTGATCCTGTCGTACTATTTAGCCTGTGCAGAACAAGCTGGATGTAAGTGAAGTGTTGCTATAAACATTTCGTTTAGACTAATTTACAACATTCTCTAGTCATCCCAATGGTTACACAAAGTGATCCAGGAACAGAGAACTTTGGCATTGTGAATGCCCAGACCATACTCCATCAAATGCATGACCCAACGTTGCAAGGCTATGTCCAGCATCAGTGGATGCGCACTAAGAAAAATATTGTTCCAGAGATTGCTTGGTCTCAATTCTGTCGCCAGTTTGCACCTGGATTTGAGACCTTGTTGGACCAGGGCATAGATTCAGGCTGGTATGATCCAGATAACACGCTACAACTGTAAGTTCTTGTTCTCTCGAAACCAGACACTGCTAGTAACTGGTCCCAATAGCATGGTTTTCCGCTGGCTTTTCATCCCATGGCTGCAGCGCGAGATTGATAGCTATCAGCAGCATGTCAATCTCACTCAGAAGCGCCGGGACAAAAGAAAGGTTAGAGATCTCATTTATTTCCTATCCTGTCACTTGTTAATCACACGCGTAGATTTTACCTCATGGTGTCCCGGAGCTGATATATCGCAACGCTGAAGACTATGGTGCGCTTGATTTCAAGGTATGTCTCACTTAGTCAAATCATTTATTCCTCTACTCATTTCTCCATTACTGTTTAGATAACAGTCTCACGTGATGCACTCGACCACATTCGCTGCCTATATATCGACGAAAATCATACTGTATTTGACATTGTGCCCCCCCGACTTGGCGAGTTCATCAGTTCATGTTACAATGACTTGGGTCGACCCATCATCAAGCAGGATGTCGTATGGAGTATCTACCGTGACCTGTTAGATCTTGTGCATAAGTGTGAAGGATTGCAGGGTGTCCTTGACACTATGGAGGATATTCAATTGGATCCCACTCATCCCGCCTTGATCCCGGGCCTAGAAGATCTACCCGAGCCAGTAGATGATTATTTAGGTGGAATCCGAAATGGTTTGGGCCCTGGTATGTACTGCTCCTCCAATCTAATGCAGCTATTTACCATCATGCAGAGATAGACACTCTTGATGACGCCGACATACCCCTTGACGCCGAGCCAGTACTATTTGTTGATCAGTTCACGTCTGACGAAGACGAGATTGACGAGATTGACGAGATTGATAGTAACCTGTAATTTATCATTGGCATCTTCATATTTCTTGGACATGTCTTGTAGCGTCGTACAACTAGTATATGTACATGATCTTGTATGCACGGTTGCTAATGCCTATGTATGGGTGGTGTTCGGTGTCCCACCCGTGCCGTTCTTCAAATTTGTTGTGCCGTTTCTCAAATGCAGTACACCGATTCCTAAATCTAGAGTGCCCAGGTTGATTGATTGATCCCAGATCAAAAAACAAGGCGCGAACGTCCAACGTTCCATACTTGCTCAAGGTCAACCAGGTTGTCAAGGTGCTCAAAACGTATGAGAAAGGAGTTGCCGAGGTTATTTAGCCAGCCAGGTATGTCAGGGTGATCAGTAGGGGTGAGGTCGATGGTGTCCCCTTGTCTTTGAATTGCTTGTTCAAGGTCGTCCAGCAGGCCAAGGTGAGTGAATCGACACAATAACGCCACAGCGAGATATCCAAGCAATGTGGGGTACCGGTGATCACGATCTGAGTCCGAAATAGACGCCTCCAAAACTGAGATTCCCAGTTGGAGGTCAGATAAATCACTGAACTGTTTGAAGTGGCGGAGCAACTGTACATCCGTGTAAAACCTGAAGAGAAACATGGCTCCGTGGATGAACGACCACCCACCTGAACAGGGTCCCTTGTACCATCTAGGTGTAGCTGGAGCGCAGAAACCGCTGCTTTCTTTTCATGGCTCTCTGCAGTGGTGAGGTCTACTGCCTCACGCGGCAATGCTTCAGCTTGTGCTGCGTCGTCTGTTGCCCTGGGCTGGCCCACAGCTATATTTTATCATCCATCTTTGTAACATGCATAGAGAAATGAATGTCGCACCCGTAATAACTGTTTTATCATCATCGCCCATGTAGATCACAGAACTTGGGGAAGAGGGCATATTCTGTGACTGGTGACCACGCCCGGGCGTTCTCGTATTTCCGTGGTCCTGCTAATCAGTTGTGGATTGGAGAGCCCGAAGAAGTTGGTGCTGTACTTTGTGTAAGCTATCCCTGATTATCGACATTTCTTCGCCTTGCTTTCGCCCGGTGCCCGTACACCTGACCTGCCCACAAAACGAGCCTAATTAGGCTCTTCAGCTAGGTATGTCCTTCAGCCTAGTTAGGCTCTTATTTTGTAAACTCCCGACACCGTGAATAGCACCGTGCCTAAATATACATACTTGAGCAAGCTGCCCTCTTGGCTCAGTGCTGCTTGGCATCTCAGTGTCTTCAGCTGCCACTTGCCAAAGGTTGCCCCTTTGAGCATCCTCCCACGCCCTTTATCTTCCCCCTTTATCACTGCCATCATCATTGGTCATGGCGAGCTCACCCTCTGTTGTTGTCATCACTGGCCATGGCAAGCTCACCCTCTATCATCATCAATGTTGGCCATTGCAAGTCCATCTGTTTCCCATTGTCACTGCCACTGTTTGCAACTAATTTGTTGTCGCTGCCATCATCTGCAACCAATTTGCTCCTCCCTTGTTGTTGTCACTGCCATCATTTGCAGCTAATTCACTCCTTCCCCCATCCTTGTTGGTTACTACAAACTTGTTTATTTCCCCTTGTTGCCACTGTCATTTGTAGCTAATTTACTCCTTCCTCCTCATTTACCATTACAGACTTGCTTGTTTCCCCTTGCCGCCATTGTTTTAGTGGGTAATCCACTCCTCATCCTCATTGACCACTGCAAACTGGATGACAAGAACAGTAGCACTAATACCACCAACAAGCATGCTATTACCAATGGCACTTCAGAGCCATCCACTATCACTCCTAGCCACACCATATTCTGTTTGCTAAAAACACAGCATATCCAGTTGTTAAATGAGAAGTTTCAACATCTCCCGCCCAATCTGTATCAGAATAAGCAATGAGACCAGAATTGTTACCTGTCACTGTGTATTTGATACACAAAGTCTCAGAGTGTGATAAGTAACAAACAATTTGAATCGCTTTCTGGAAATGTTCCTCAGAAGGATTAGAAGAATATTGTGACATTTTGATAATAGCATATGTGATGTCTGGTCTTGTTCTGAGCATAATGTAGAGCAAGGATCCAAAGACCAATTGATAATGACTGCATAGAGAGGGATTTTCTTTACCTCCATTAGGTCTTGGAATGTAACCAGTAGGTAGAGGAACATTTGTTTCTTTACAGTTCTCTTGACCAAATCACTTTACAACTTTAGAAGCATATTTGTTTTGATCAAGGATAAGAGATTGCTTAGATCTGTTTCTGATGATACACATCCCCAGGTATTCTTTGGCTCTGCCAAGATCTCTTGATTCCCATTTCTGCATGAACTTCTTTTTGTGAGAAAGAACTTGCACTTTGTTGCTACCAAGAAAAAGAGCATCATCAACATAAATGATAATAAGAATAATGTCTTTTCTAATGAACTTGACATAAACTCCTAAATTGGAGGTGCATCTCTTGAATCCAAAGGATACAAGGTTTTGATGAAGTAGTTTATTCCATTGAAGGGCTGCTTGTTTAAGACCATAAATGGCCTTTTGTAAATGATAGAACTTTTGTTCCTGGCCCTTAATTACGAAGCCTTCTGGTTGCACCATGTAGATTTCTTCATCTAGCTCACCAAAAAGAAAGGCAGTTTTAACGTCTAGCGCTTCAATTTCCCAATCATGAAGTGCTGCTAGTGCAAGAACCAGTCTCACTGTTTCAAATCTTGCAACAGGAGAAAAGGTTTCTTCATAATCTATTCCAAAGATTTGAGTAAAACCTTTAGCAACAAAACAAGCTTTGACTTGATTGCCAGGGCATATAGCAAATACCCATCTCCCTTTGATAGGTTGTCTTTCTTTTGGAAGATCGACAAGTTTCTATACCTTTTGTTCATGTAAAGACTTTATTTCGTCTTTAGCTGTGTTATACCAAGCTGTTTGTTAATCTTGAGGAAGCTTAGCTATATCTCGGTATTGCTTTGGTACTGACCATTCTTCATGATTGATAGCTTGTGCAAAATGATGTTGCATCCATTTTGCGCTATATATTTCACCAAGATTCTCACTTTCATTAGTGTGTCTCTGTTTATCTTGAATAGGATCTGTTTGAATCAGTGATTCAGCTCTAGATCAAGACTTCTTCTGAATTGGTGTTAGTCCTACTCTAATATCTCACTCAATCTTGATTGCTGGTCAGTTACCATATGTATTATCTGGTAAGATGTGAGGTTGAGAAACATGATTAGATCTGCATTGCTTAAGAGGAAGTCTAAATGAAGATCTCTCATCATGAGTGGGATGATACTGATGAGGACAAATATGAAATTCTGGTAGTGTTTCTCCAGGATGTTGTCTAGGAAGCATCCAAACTGGAGGTATTGGAGCAGGTACTAACCAGTGATCTTCGTCAGTTAGTGAAGAGGGTGAATCTGATACAAGGAATCATTTATGTTGATGATGATCCTCAATATCACTTCTATGTCCTGTGTCCGGTTTAGGTCTTCTTATACCAGGACATGTTGGTGTAAAGGGTATTCTTAGAGGTGGAGGACTTGGACTTGATTCAGGATTGAAATGAAGTGGAGATTCAGATCTTGGTGGCGTTTGTAGAGGTATCCATTGATTTGGATCAGGAGAATTACCATGAGGGATTGTAGTAGGTATGTAAATATGACGTGTAGGGGGTTCAGGGTCTGGTTGATTCTGAATTTTGTCATTTGCTTTGTTTTCATTGATAGGAATAGGGGCAGGTCCATCTACTTGGTCTCTGGGATAGTGCGGAAAATGATTCTCATCAAAAGTGGCATTAGTAGCAACAACTCTATGCTTGGGTTTTGACCAAAAGTGCCAACCTTTGGTGTTTGGTTTGTACCCTATAAATGTCATTTCTTCAGATTTGGGAGACAGTTTGTCTTGCTGTTGTTCTGAAGGAATGAAAACATATGCTCGACATCCAAACACTCTGAAGTAGGATGCATCAGGTTTCTTCCCATTGAATATTTCTATGGGAGTTTTCCAATCATGACGACACATGGGTTGTGAAACCGGATGAGACCTTGAACAAGTACAACCTAGTTTATAGGGTGTACGCATGATCTTATAGAGACGACGGTGTGCGTATCGGTGTTGTATACGATGACGAGGACAATGGTGGAGTTCGTAGTAGGAATAGAGACGTAGTAATAGCGGAGCATCCAATGACGAGGATGAGGCGGCAAAGGTAAAGATGAATTGGGAGAGTGGTAAACAAATGTCCAGGCCCCAAGGGAGAGTAGACAAGTGAATAGGACTGGGGAAGGATGACGAGAGGGTACGGTATATATATGATACTAAGGTGCTTTAGGGTAGGTTGTCTGAGTCCTAAATAGTTAAGGGCCGGGGTGAGAAGAGAAAGATAAGAGAACATGCGGTAAAAGCAAGGTGTCCGTGAGGCGTGACATCATAGATAAGACGAGAGTCTAGACAGAGTCTGGATCCGAGTCACGTGTTGTCCCACGGTCACGTGTAGGGTCACGTGACGGAGAAGAGCAGAATGTCACGTGATCCTAAAGAGAGTTAAGTCAGGTGACTTGGTCACGTGACTGCGAAAGTGAAAATCGACTAAGTCCGATAAGATGAAAAAAAGTGAAAATACGCAGCGTAAGGTCCTGAACTATAACAGGTTGTCTATTGTACAAGTGTACTGATGTCTCTACAGCATCTTGCCAGAACACTTTAGGAAGGCAAGCATGCTGACGCATTGCTTTTGCCTTTTCCATAATGATTCTATTGAATCTCTCAGCTCTACCATTCTGCTGAGACGTGTGAGGTACAGAGGTCTGATAAGTGATGCCTCAGAAAGTGAGGAATATCTGAAACTCATGAGACATGAATTCCCCCCCACAATCTGAATGTATGGAGGTGAGTGTGTGACCAGTGAAAATCTCAGCCCAAGATACCATATTACGGAAATTAGACAAACAATCCAACTTGGCCCGCAAAAAGGAAAGTAATGCATACTCTGAATAATCATCAATAAAAGTGAGGACAAACCTGACACGAGAGCGAGGTTCAATCGGAAAAGGACCCATAAGGTCAGCATGCACAAGAGCAAGGAGACGTGTGGTCCGCTTGTCAGAGGCTGTGAACGAGCGATCTGGCATCTTTCCTAAAAAACAACCCTTACAAGGAGAGTCCGAGGAAGGAGGTGTGAGAGATGTAACACCAGATAAGTGGGTATGTGCATGGCATAAAGCATTTTTAGAGATGTGGCTGAAATGTTGATGCCAGATAAGATAAGACTTATCATCCACAAGAGAGGCTATATATCCACTATCTGGAGTAATCACTTTAGACTGAAACCAGTGTAGATTGTTAGCAGGGGATAAAGCAGTGGCCTGTATCACCTTGCATCCTCTCTTGTCCCAGATACATGATCCAGAACTGTTAATCTCACAGCGATAGCCATGGTTGGTAAGAGAAGGTACTGAAAGTAATCTGTGAGCAGAGTCAGGTGCGTACCAAACTTCTTCAAGACAAACTGTAGGAGGAGTGAATCCTCTGTTGATCTGTTGGATGAGAATGGTTCCAGGTCCGTGCATGGATACCTTGGATCCATTAGCTATGGAAGCTTGACGTACTTCCATACCTAGATGTATGAAATCTTCAATAAATGGAGATAAGTGGTCTGTACATCCACTGTCAATCATCCAATGAGATCTGCTGAAGGCAGACTTCTTATCATTCTGAAGCATATTTGCTTCGATATAGTAACAAAGATATTGGTTGGATTCCTTGTCATAGAACATGTCCATATCTGGATTAGTTACTCTATAAGTACCACCACTATCACATATAGGAACATTTCCTTTGTGTGTTCTCCTTTCAGGTAAGTAATCTCTACCACGTTGATTCTCCTCTCATTGTAAAGTTTTAAATGTGAGGGCTGAAGAATAAAACTCTTCAGTTTGCATGTAGGGAGTAGGTGGTGAAGGAAGAGTAGAATCCAAAATATTAAAATGAGTGTTGCTCAAAACTAAACCTCCTAAAGATAGAACGACATTGTTCTTCTTGTTTTTCTTTCCTTTCGTGTCTTGCTCTGAAAGCAGTAAAGGGTCTTGTTGCAAGAGCAATGGTTTTTGTCTCTTAGATGGTTGAACTCCTGAGTCCAAGACTTTAGAAAGAGAAGTGACGCTGAAAGGAACTATTCACATGATTCATACCCATATCATCAGTTTCTTCGATTTGGATGATTTCCTCCATGTTCATGTTACCCTCTTCATTTTGATCCCATTTGGGATTTTCAGATCCTATCTTACCCCATGAGAAGAGGTGGTCATTGTTAGCAACGATGTTGGTCTGATCCTCTGGTACTTCATTTAGCACCGGTTCATCCATAGTAACTTTGTGAATAAAACCTTCTCTCTGAACCATGTTGGTCTGTGGGGCCTTTCCTTTTCCTTTTGCGTCTTTCTTCTTCTGACACATCTTGAAACTAGTGATTCCGTGGCCCGGCCCGGGCCTGGCTTAGGGGGCTAGTGGCTTCACAAAATCAGAAGCCAGGCTCTAGGCCTTTAAAGCTTCTAAAGATGGCCCGGCTCAGCTTGAAAGCCTGAGCTTGGTTCTAAGCTGTGGCTTGACATAAAGTGCAGTACCAAAACACTAAGTACAAAATAAAATGTAGTACTATAGCCACGAAAATAAGCTATTTAATGTTACCATTTCACTCATCCTTGGTCTCTCCATCATCATTGCCAAAATCTTGCTTCCCATGCACCTCATGAGTGAGTAAAGGATCATCTGAGTCTTGAATCAGAACACTCGACCTCGTACTATATTTTAAGAATTGGAGGGCTTCCATAATATCGGCCTGCAGACGGTTACGGCACTTGCTAATGGTTATCCCTGCAGATGAAAATGCACGTTCTGATGATACAGAACTGGCCATGATAGGGAGAAAATCCCACGCCAGTGATCCCCACACTGGGTATTGCACAGAATGCATTCCCCACCACTGCACAATGGTGGTGTCGCCAAGATGTTCCCGCATGTTGAGGTAGTCATGGAATCCTTGCAGCTACGGGCGTGTGGGATCACCACTGCACTTGCTGCTCTGGTTCCAGCCAATTGCGTCCTCATCCTCACCATCACTCTCGTTGTCAATATCAGACCCCAAAAGGGCTTCAAGCTTGGGGTTGCATGTTGTGATGCGGCATTTGTGGTCCATGGGTTGTGGGGCATTGGTGTCAGAGTTGTACATCACATAATAATGTTCTTTGTACTGTTGGATTCGTTAATAGAGAACATGATTGAGAAAAAATTAACTTACAATAAATTCGGCGTGCTTCGTTGCTTTATTTACAAGCCGTTCACCCCAATTAGCACGGATGTAGTCAAGCTTTTGATGAGGATCGAGAACTAGAGAAAGAAAGCAGGCATCAGATAGGTATGACATATTGCAAGACCACTTACTCATTGCTATGATATGTGTGTCGGACGTTGCTGTACGCTCATAGTAGTGGGATATTTTTTGTACCCCTGCTTCAAGTGCGGCACTGAATTTTGTAAATTTCTTGCTCTTTGCGTGTGATGACCACGCTTTGTGTAGCATCTCCAAGGCTGGGAGGGCTGTGTGCAGTGTAGGTCCCTGCTCTGTCGAGAATGCATGTTGAGCATTTTCGGCAAACTAATGTGAACGGCATCACATCAGCATCAGTATGTGATGAAAGATAATCGTGACATACCACAAGAAGGGCTAGAAGGAAACGGACTTGGTCCCACTCCTCTTCCGATAACTGGAGCCCTAGGACTTTGTGGCGCTTCTCTGGATCATTCCCACGATCTTTGAATACAAGTTGTTCAACAAAAGTATTGACATCCTGTATTAATATCAGCAAGTGTAAGCACACAAACATCATCAGATATGCATACCTCTTTGAGTTCAAGCGCGCAACTGAGCATGTTGAATGTCAAGGACCATCATACTTTCATATCAAGTATGAGTTGCAGGGGGGGGGAGCGTGTCTGAATTGTCTTGAATAATTCTTTGCGCTGTGCTGATGAACGAGCCTAAGAATGCTTGTCAGTGTCTTAGCAACTCCAATTACATGTAAGAGTACCTACCTTCACAGAGATGGCACGAGCAAGGCCAATCGGGTCCCAATCCTCACCATTGCTCAAGACAACAATGTCGGCATCAGGTGAGGAGGGGTCATAGTGTTTTGATGTGCTATACATTGCAAGGAACGTCTGTGTCACAAGATTGATGATGTGGGCCATACAGCTGTGATAGATGCATGTAGCAGTCAATATATGCGGTTGTCAGCCATTATGATTAAGATTAACTCACTGTAATCATCGCTTTGCCCCATCAAAGGGCTTACCCGTCTCAGATGTCAGAAGACATGCAAACTCCATCATCATCGTGTCATTGTTGGTTGCATTGTCACTTGTGACATATCCAATCTAATTGGAGATATGAGCAGATAGTGCAGCAGCAGCAGATCACACACCCTATGAGTTATACCCAGGCATTTGACAGCTTTATATAGTGCCTGCCCGAGATGGACCCCGTTGTGTGCGTTGTTGAGTTGGATGAACGCGATAAGGCTCATATGAAGTGTCCACATGTGGGGCACATTCTCTTCAATCCATGATGCTATGACAGCAAAGTACCCATCGCAGTTTGAGGCTTGCCACGCGTCACATGTGAGGTTGATTCGTCCTTGAGCATTTTGGCCCTATTGTACTATGTTAGTTGAGTAATGCGTAAGGGCATCCATACGCACCGATAGTCTTTTTTTGAGTGAGAGGAAGTCAATCTTGAATTTCTTGATAATGAGCTCGCACATTGTAGTGTGACCGGGCACCTTGATCTTGTTGGAAGCGCGTGAAACAATGTTGAGTAATCTTTGGAACGTCGGATGTTCCATGCAATGGATAGACTTTAACATCATTTGTTAGCGAGCCAATTGCTGTTGGTGAGATTACTTACCTGGTCTGTCGTGATGAGCCACTCAATAGCGGCATTGCAAAACGCAGACTCTGAATACTGAACAATTGTGCCCGCCGGCACAAGATGACTGTCAAAGGAAGGTTACCTACTGATGGCGCCAGACGAGGTGGTGTCATGTTGACGGGCTTCTTCATCTCAGCAGCGTTTGGTGTCCATGGGTAGCATAGACGTGAACTTATTGTCAGCAGCCCACTTCCGATACATTTCTTCGTGGGCTGCTTGCTGATGACACTGCAACGTAGTTGTTTGGTCGACAATAGCGATGCGCTTTTTGAGTTGTTTGGTAGTACATAGATAGTCAAATAAATTTTGATAATGCAAAGAAAAGGTAACACACCTGCAAGTGTTGCAATCCCGAACCTTCTTGTTGTCCGAGTTAAAGTATGGAGCAGAAAAGTGTGTGTCGATGTCTTGAGTACGTTCAGCCTGTCCCCTCTTGGTTGGCTCATCTACATCAATAACTTGGATGTCCTTGAGCAGGCTGTCGGATCCAGTAGCATCACAGGCAGGTCCTATGAAATATTCATGAGGAATTAGTATACAATCACTGTGAAGTTGTGCAAACTTACCTTTTTTCTTTTTGGGTCGGTTCGAGTCGGCATCAGACTCAGCGGAGAACACGGCAGCATCAATGTTGAGGACTTTCCGAGTCCGTTTTTGACCAGCCTCGCCACCAGGTGCGAGTGTATTCACTATGTTGTCATCTTCAGTTGGCTGCGTTGCTACCTGAGCTTTCCGGTGGGAGAAAAGCTCCAAATCAGCAGCATTCTTGGCACATGTTACATGTGCAGATGGTGCGGCTGTACATTTGAGCTGGCAAGGCAGTTCTTCGATGTCGGACATATTCCCTGTAATAAGCGAATGAATGGGATTGGTAGACGAAATGAAATTTTCATATCCACATACCATTTATAGTTATCAGCTCTTGCCGGTAACAGGAACGCGTAGTCTTCTGTGTGGCTTCAGGGCTTCTGGGGCCTGGCTTGGCTTGGCTCATGAAACCGGATGGAACCTTGAACAAGTGCAACCTAGTAAATAGGGTGCACGCGTGACCTGATAGAAATGACGGAGGACGTAGTTGTGTCGTAGACGACGACGAGAACGATAGTGGAATTGCAAGTGGGAATAGAGACGTAGAAGTAACGGAGCATCCGATAACGAGGATGAGACGGCAGAGAGAAGGTATGGAAGAAGAGCGGTAAACAATTGTCCAGGCCCCAAGGGAGAGTAGACAAGTGAATAGGACTGGGGAAGACGACGAGAGGGTACGGTATATATATGATACTATGGTGCTTTAGGGTAGGTCGTCTGAGTCCTAAATACTTGAGGGCCGGTGTGAGAATGAAAGAGATAAGGGAACATGAGGGAAATGCAAGGTAACCGTGAGGCGTGACATCATAGATAAGGCGAGAGTCTGGACCGGGTCTAGACTCGAGTCACATGTTGTCCCACGGTCACGTGTGAGGTCACGTGACGAAAAAGAGCAGAATGTCACGTGATCCTAAAGAGAGTTAAGTCAGGTGACTTGGTCACGTGACTGCGAAAGTGAAAATCGACTAAGTCCGATAAGATGAAGAAAAGTGAAAATACGCAGCGTAAGGTCCTGAACTATAACACATTCAGTCTCACCATCAGTTTGAGGGTGGTAAGCAGTGGACAGGGCGAGTTCATAGTTCAAGAGTTTGCCAAGAGCTCTGGCAAAGGCAGAGGCGAATTGTGGACCATGATCGGAGATGATTTTATCGTAGAGTCCGAAGCGGAGATAGACTTTGTGGAAAAAGAGGGAGGCGATTCCCTCTGCAGTGATGGTGGAGTATGTGGGGCAAAGAATTACCCCCTTAGTCAGCCCATGGTCTACCACAACCAAAAGGGCATCGAAGCCGGAAGAAGAGGGGAGACCAGTAATAAGATCGCAGGAGATCTGTTGGAAGGGGCGGGAGGCGGTGGAGCGGATGGGAGTGAGCGGGGGTACAGTGGGGTGTGTGTTCGCTTTGTTCTGCTGACACATGGTGCAGCCGTCGACATAAGAACGGACAAAAGAGGCAAGGCTGGGCCACCAGAATTCGGCAGCGACAAGCTGGCGAGTCTTGATATAACCAGGATGACCAGCTGTCTCATGGTCATGGCAGCGTTCGAGGATAGAGCGGCGTAGATTACCACGAGGAGGAACATAGATACGACCCTTGTAGGTCAGGATACCTGACTCGGATTGCCAGTCGGAGAGGCGAGAATGGAAGGCGGACGGAGTGGTTTCTTCAATGGATTGGAGGGCATTGAGGGCGAGGGGGTCATCGGAGGACGCGGAGCGAATACGTTCGCTGAGGGTGATGTTGATCATGTTGACGAAAAGGGACGAGGGAAGTAAGGTGACACCGGAGTTATCAGTGTCGTCAGAGGGAGCGAGGTCAGGGCGGTGAGAGAGAGCATCGGGACCGGCAAGGAATTTACTGGGGACATGGGTCATGACAAGGTCAAAGTCAGCGAGGTCAAGGAGCCATTGAGCTTGACGGCGGTTTAAAGCTTGGGGTTGACGGAAGTATGTCAAGTTTTTGTGGTCAGTGAAGACCTGGATGGGAAAAGGGGAACCATGGAGGTATTGCTGCCAAGATTTGAGGGCACGGATGACGGTGAGGAGTTCGCAATCATAAATGTCGTAGTTTCGCTCGGCAGGGGAGAAGGATTGAGAGAGATAGGAACATGGATGCCAATTGCCGTTGGCGTCGGTCTGAAGGAGAATGGCACCCGGGGCAAACTTGGATGCATCCGTAGCGATGGCAAAAGGGGCGGAGTGATCGGGAATCTGGAGGACTGGTTTCGATTGAAAGAGCTCTTTCAATCGGTCGAAGGAGGATTGACAAGTGGGGGTCCAGGACCAAGCAAGGTTTTTCTTGGTAAGGTTGATGAGAGGGCGAGCGATGTTGGAGTAGTCAGGAATGAATCAACGGTAGAAGTTGGCAAAGCCGAGGAAGGATCGGACTTGTTTGACTGAGGAGGGAGTAGGCCAGAGGGAGATACCTTCCAGCTTTACGGGGTCCATGGCGAGTTGACCAGGTTTGACAATCATGCCGAGGTAGTCGACTTCGGTAGCGGCGAATTTGCATTTTTCGAGTTTGAGATGCAAGTCGAGTTCCGACATCTGTTGGAGGACTCGGCAAGTGCATTCTGTGTGGGTTGTCTCGTCAGGTGAGAAGATTAAGAGGTCATCCATGTAGATGACGAGCCATCCTGCAGCAATCATATCGCAGAAGGAGTTGTTCATGAAGCGTTGGAAAGTAGCAGGGGAGTTGCAGAGACCAAAGAACATGACGGTGGGTTCGAAGAGTCCTTTGTGGGTAACGAAGGCGGCTTTCCATTGATGTCTGTCTTTGATTTGGACGTTGTTGTAGCCCCAGCGGACGTCAAACTTGGTGAAAAGTTTGGCTCCCTGGAGTTTGTCGAGGAGATCGGAGATAAGAGGAAGGGGGTAGGCGTCGCGGATGGTTCATTATTGAGGTAGCGATAGTTTTGACAAGGGTGGAGTCCTCCATCTTTCTTTTTGACGAAAAAGAAGGGTGAGGCTTGGGGAGAGTTTGAGGGTCGGATTTTCTCAGAAGCGAGGTGTTCATCTAGGAAGTCTTCAGTGGCTTTCCTCTCATCAGGAGATAGAGGATAGAGTTTCCCGATCTTGGGAACGAAGGTGTCCTTGAGATTAATCTCATGGTCATAAGGGTGAGAGGGAGGAACATGGTCGGTTGCTTCTTTGGAGAAGACTGAGGCGAATTCAGAGTATTCAGGGGGAAGGGTGACTTTAGGTTTTTCTGCAGCCGCAGTGAGTTCGGTGGCAGTGGTGACTTTGGCGATGGCAAGTTCGCCGGAAAAGAGATAGCGAGTTCTGCATTTGGTGATATGGTTCATGTTGTAATTTTTGACAGCACGTCTGAGGGTTTGGTTTTCGGTTTCTACTAGTAGATAGTTGTGAAGGTAGGAATCGGAGGTATTAATGACGTTAACATGCTTGGGGGGATGAGGAGGTGTCGAATAATAGGAGTTATTATGGCGTTTGGTGTCGGAGACGAAGGTGGAGTAGAGGAGTTTGGACTCATCAATGGATTCGTCCAGAACAAGGGTTGATGTCTTCCAATCAATGACAGGATTGGCTTTGCGAAGCCAGGGAAGACCAAGGATGGTGTTGACCTTTCCTAAGGTCATGACGTAGAAGGTCACCTGTTGAGCGAGACCTTCAAGGTTGACGAAGAGAGTACAGGTGCGAGAGATAACGCCGTTCTTGTTGTAAGAGTGGTCGGCGGTATGGGCTTGGAATTGTTTTTCTAGTTTGGCAGTGGAAAGTTTGTGTTTTTGCACAAATTGCCAGTCGATACAGGAGAGTTCTGCACCACTGTCGATGAGGAGGCGGGTGTTGACGGTTTTCATGGTGTGTGAAGGTACGATGAGCTGAGCAGGGATTTCCATAGATTTGGATGAAGCAGCTTGTACAGATACAGAGGCACAAGTAACGGGAGGGACTCGCATCGATCGAGGCTCCTGGTTTAAAAACCCAAAGGTACAAAAGAGATACGACAAACTGGGTTATCGTCGTCGTCATCCTCCACTTCTCTCAATGCAGGAAGGTCGTCATCTGATTTGACAACTTGAACTTTTTGGGGGCGAGGGTTGTTGTTTGAGAAGTGAGGGCAGTTGGAGCTGGAGTGGCCAGATTGTCGGCAGTGGAAGCAGAGCTTCTTCTCGATGCACTGTTTCCGTTCATCGGCAGTGAGTTTGGTGACGCGAATGACATCGACGTCCATGGCGTTGGGATCCTTCACTTTAGGGGTGGAAGGAGTGGCGAATGAGGTGTAGGAGTGGGAGGGACGAGAGTTGCACTTGGCGATCTCGTCAGCGCAGTCTTTCTGAGTTTGGAAATGAACAGCTTTTTTGTACCATTCATTTATGGTGGTGGGGACGGTGTCCATGGCCATGATGCGGCGCATGAGTTCGGGGGGAATAGCGGCGGAGTAGTAGCCGATAAGGACGTTGTCGTCAGTAATCTTAGCTTGAGAGACGGCGTTTTGGAATTCTGCCATGAAACGCGTGAGCGAAGGGTTGTAAACGAAGGAACTGTCCTTGCGTTTTTCATGGATCATCCATTTGGTGGAGAGCCAGGCAATGGCGTTGCCAGTGACGTCGTGGTGTTTGAACGTGGTTTCGAACTTGGTGATGAATTGGGCGAAGGTGCCCATTGAGATGGTTGATCCTGAGATAGTAGAGTCACGAAAGGTGGATGCCCAGGATGAGGCAGAGCCTTTAGTCATGTACGAGAGTGCGAACGTGATTTGTTTCGCATTGGAGTTGTAAACTTCTTTGTTTACTTCAAGGTAGAACTGCACAGATTGCAGCCAAGGTACAGCGTGTTCGGCGGATCCATCGTAGGCTTCGGGAGTACCGATACGGAGTTCAGTGGGTTTGCTGGACATAGTGGGCAGGGGTGGGGGTGGGAGAGTGAACGTTGAGGTTCATTGAATAGGAGTGGGGCTGGGTGGCATAGGTACTCATGGGATGACGAGTCTTCCAGATAACTGGTGGCTAAGGTCAAGGGCAGCTTCCTGCTCATCTAGAGTAGGTAGAGTTTCGTCAGGGGATTCTTCCTCTTTGGAGGTGGAGGGTTCGTGTTTAGAGGTCTGAGGTGAAGGTTCAGGTTGTCTCCACCGGAGGTGGTAGGGTCGAGGGTTCGAAGGTGGTTGAGAAATTTTGGCGAACTACAACGATGGTAGGCCACAAGGTTTGCACGCTAGTCTTTTGTTACGC
>JBBPRT010000129.1:0-21569 GCA_038093175.1 Boletus hoseneyae
CACAAGTCATGTGACTGGTTTAGAGTAGGCTCCTTGTGGACTTGTAGACGAGCTATGGTGGGCGTAGTTGAGAGATTGGGGCTAGTAAGGAAAGTGGCCATAGTGAGTTAGGAAAAATAGGGAAAAATAAAGGAAAATAGGGGAAAAATAGAGGGATCGTAACACCACCCTTTACTCAACTTGAGCTGCCATTTACTGGCACACCAGCAATGTCTGCAAATGTCCTCCACTTCTGGTGGAGAACTTCACCAGTCAGCAAGAGCTTATCAGCCATTGCTTTTGAGACCCAAAGGTCTAGCATTTCCATAACCTCTAGATGAAGGGTTTGACAAACTCATTTCAGAGAACGAGACAAACCTGCACTGGTCTCATACTCTTCTCACCATCCCCCCTCTTGCTTGACCCATGCTGAGATCCTAGGCTGCTTGAGTCGAAGGGAGGGGTAGATTTTATTAAAATGCATAGCTGTTTTTGTCTGATTTTTGCCATTTTTATGATGCCAGGTCAGGATTTCAAGTCTTTGGTTAAGGGTTGCATTTTCTTTCTTTTGAGGTTTGACTGGCCAAGCACATTTACAGTCATCAAAAGTGGTGGCAGCTTGTGCAGGATCTATGATGAACTCAGTCACTTGAACTTTTAGGCATAAAACTTCAAAAGCCATACACTTACGCTCTTTCAGAGGAGCAGCAGTCTTATCACCATACCCAGCAATCTCTGTTAGCCTCTGCACAATAGTTTGTTCCTGTGCATTCAACTTCTCAAGAGCACTGTTATAATCCAAGGCCTTGTCCAACTTGTCCACTAGACACTCTTCATCTACCAAATTCCCAGCATTGTCTAGCCATTCTTCATCAATCTCTGAAATGGGCTGATTGGCTTTTAGCACAGCTTCAAGTGTAACCTTTCGGTCCTTTGTCTGATCTTGCAGCTTCTTCAGGGCTTTTTTTAGAATATCGACACTGGTGGATTTCATAATAATGAAGAATCAAAGTTTTGGGTCATTATTGCCATCTTGGGATCATGATTATATAATAGATATTCCTAAATTAGGAATATCTTGCTGTTATCCAGTAGTAACATATGGGTTATCACCCCCTAAATAGCTATGGGGTATGGGGTATGGGTTACAAGAGTGTCGACTGTGTATTGGGCTAGGAACTCAGGTGGGAGTTCAGGTAAGACTAGTGTGAGGAAATAAATATGAGTCCAAGAGAAAAGGTTAGCATAGGTCAAGGCAAATACAGATTACAATGAGGTCAGTCCTCATCTGAAGATCAGAAAGAACAAGAAAAGAAAGAAATGTAACACCATTCCACCATCATTAGGCATATGTACATAAATTGAACAGAGGGGGGTAGCAATGCATTCATCTAGACTTGTCTACAAACCCCAATGTAATAATGATCCCCTTCATCCTCTTTGTGCATTTTATAAATTGTTTCTAAAGCTATATTGTAGAAATTTGGTTTTCGTAATGACAGTACTAAGTTCGAAATATAGTAGTGCTTAAGTAAGCTGTGGCTGTACTGCCACTACCGGATGATATATCCAACAGCTCACTGTTCTCAGCTCATCCAGAGTCATTCTGTTTCACACTTTATAAAATCTGAGGCGGCTTGACTGGCTTCAACGCTCCCATTTCCTACATCGAAGAGGGCACCGAGCTCACCCCGCGAGGCCGTTTTGAACGCCCTATGATGCTCTTTCCTTGTGGTTTGCTTTGTCTACGCTTCCGGTTGCTCTTTGGTTGGCCGACCTGGAAAGGGTCATCGGTTTGCTGAATGAAATCATCCAAACCACACCCGATCGCAATTCATCTGGACCTCCCTCCCCTGATCATCCCAGCACCTTATCCTTCATGCGCCCCCAACAAATTGACGAATTGCTTGAGATGCTGACTGGCAACCTACAACTTCACGGGGAAATGTCGACGCTTGAGTTGGGAATTCGAGGGTTAGTCAGAACGACTTGAGATGATAACGAATCTGGTGTGCTTGTTTCGCGCGCACTTTCGCAAGGTGGGCGAGGTGGACGATCTGGATATGTCGATCGGGGTGAAGGCGGACACGGCGTAGACACCGTTCGGACATGCGGTGTGGTCGCAAGTGCTAACGAGTCCCGGGATTCGTGGGTGATGCGATGAACAACGACGTCGCGAACGCAGTACGCCAACGCAAGTACGGGAGTTGGAATGATCCGCGGGGACGTTGGCAGGCCAGAGCGCGTTTCGTTTACTGCGTCGATTGTTGGATCTATGCCGGCATGGACACGTACGCTGATCCGTCATTCCTGGCGCGTCAGGACTCGGCGCTACCCGGTCATCGTTATCTTGGCGCCTTCCCTGGTCCGCGACGGGAAACCGCGCAGGTGCTCATATGCCGTTGCCTGGCCGTCATTTTCGCCCAAGCACCACTGCCCCTGCGCACCAGATACCGCAAGCTGATTCAACTGCGCGGATCGCCAACTTGAGGTGCTGCGGATCACTGCTGCAAAATGCATCAGACCCCATCACGTTTTGAACAGATCTCTCTCGAACTCAATTCTCGGAATAACTTGATGGCCAAACAACCCCCTCCCTGTCAAATATGAACACGCTCGATCCTGAGTCAGTATGTTATGATGCTGTAATAGAACCTCGGATGCTGATCGATGGACGGACAACGTTTGACCTCGAGGTTTCGCGTCAGTCTAACAACTGTCACTGCAACGCCACATGCATACAAAGTACAGGTCCTCATGCACACGCTTACCCCTTTTTACAGACGATATATACCCATCGATTCCCTCCCTCTGATTGTATACGTGATTCACTTGATAGAGGTTCACACCAGTCCAGACCCCTGCGACAAGATGTCCATTTTGGATCGTCACATCATTTGGGTGGCTGCGAGTGCTCCATGGCTGGCTGCACTAGAACCACCTGCCCATCCTTTTTCGTCCAGAAGGCACAGCAAGACAGTATCAGGCCTTCAAGTTGCGCCCGCAACGCCACATACACGCACAAAGTACAACTCACGAGGAGTCCCTTGACAAACGATACCCATCCCTTTGATCGTATTCGTGATCGATGTCGATGCGGGCTCGCACGAGTCCAGTCACCCCCTAAACTAGACTTCTGCGACGAGATCATGATGGATATGGATCGTCATCGTTGATGTGTCAGCTACGAGTGCTAGCTGCTCTAGAACCGCCTGTCCATCTTTTTTCGTCCAGAATGCGCGGCGAGATGAGCGGGCTTTGCGCCCGCAACGCCACATACATGTACAAAGTCATGGCACGTACAGGTCCCCCTTGACAAACGACACCCATCCCCTTGATCGTGTACGTGATCGACTTGTTAGATGCTTGCACGAGTCAAGTCACCCTAAACCGAACTTCTGCGAGGCGGTGGATATGGATCGTCATCGTTGATGTGTCAGCTGTGAATGCTTGAGCTGTACTATGTAGCACCGGCCGCCGATCCTTTTCTTGTCCAGCTTCAAGGCGCAACGGGACCCAAAACAGCAATAAAACCATGGCTTTGTAGGCTTCGCCCCATCCGCGTAGCAACCGCCGACCGCTTAGCCTCAGCAGCGGAAGCCAAGACGGAACCGAAACCGAAAGAAAGTGGGGGCGCGCCGTCCACGGTTTCGAACATAGACATAGATGCCCGACATGACCCCCCAGTCCAATACCTTATTTTTACACGCGCTCCCTCACTAGTGACCCGCCTTCACTCTGAAGCTTGGACATGCTCGAGGGGGGATGTTGCACTGCGAAACGGGGTCACATCGTTTTGCAGTGAATTTGAGGATATCGTTCAAGGGGGGGACAAATGGGGTCACGATCATTCTCTGTACAGCGCCCACCCCGGATGGAATGGACGTGGATGAGTCCAGAGCCTCGTCGGCCGTCGGGTGAGGGCGCCCCTCGATCTCACTGTTGATCTCATGATGTGATCCAGACCACAGCAATCGCTTCCTAAAAGTACGACATTCGTCCAAGTGCTCAACTCGTAGCGCCGAGTCTCTTTGTTTTGAAACACAGGATGTATCGGATCGAACCCCTACCCTGGCAAGAGTACGTACCCACATCATGAATAACGATGACGAAACGCACAGACACAAAATAAAATAAAAGAAAGTGTGATGACTACACATTGCATATCCACGTTCGTGCGTGCTTATATCATCCCCGCAGCGACCCCGCCTCCCCTGCCCGCAACTCGCATCAATGATCGGCCGCCATCTCGTGCGTACCCGGGTTGCTCATAGGATACCGACACCGACGCCGGGCTTCACGTACGCGACACTTGTCATCACCAGTGCACACAAAACGTGGCGGACATAATGATCACGACCACGCCAATCCCCCTTCCTCAAAAAGTATAGCTCGTCGCAAGCGTGAGTCGAATCGCGTCCACTGTGACGCAAGGCACGCATAAGAGAAAGAGCACTCAACATCACGATCAGTGACGCACACAGGCACCGTACGTGCCTAGATCATGACATGGTCACAAACAATCCCCGCCCCTCTCAACAACCCGCATCATTGATCGGCCCGCAGTAACCCCCCTCGTCAAATCCACCTCGTACCCTTCATTCGTACAGGCTACTGACGCCGACGCCGATACGTACACATACACACATCCATACACATCAGCACCCGCCGATCGATCAAGTCACCGCAGCGACGGTCACCGAACGTGTCCTGATGGGTCCAAATGCTAGATTCATCTTGGACGCGCAGCACGACGGGCGCTCGATAACTCCGATCACTGTTCTGGAGGCATTGCGATATTATTTCCGTAGAACAGTGGCTCAAACGTGGGTCCAGCACACCGTTCCGCCGTAACAGGACGTGTCCTCGAGTGACAGCACCAGTGATATCACCACTATCTCGAGGTGATATACATCTCGGACACAACGTATAGCGACAACGTGGATGTCAATGCACGATGGGCGCTCGATGGCTCCGATCATCCTGTATCCCACGTCGTCCAATGCATTATCAGCATGAATTGTTTCAGCCATGAATACTATTGTATGACAAGGGCCGAATGCGGGTTCACTCTTTCGCCATACAGCACGACGCCGCGTAACCTCTGGCACTGTACGGGCGCTCGATGGTTCCGATCATACCCCGTCCATATTTGAGGCGTTATCCAAAGTGACAGCACCATGGCATCGCTACGTGCGCTCGATCCCGTTCAAATGTCAATGATTCAATGGACACGGCACTTGACGAGAGTGAAACCCGCAGCACGACGGGCGCTCAATGGCTCCGATCACGCCCCGTCCATACCCCTACCATTTGAGGCATCATCGATATTGTTTCCGTGACACATCCTGTAGAACAGGGGCCGAACGCGGAGGAAAACGTGCAACCAGGAACAGGACACAAATTTTGACCAGTGAAACTGCCAAGTTGTCCTGGGTGCGATCCAGGCACGATCGTGCATGCTACACATTCATACTGTAACTGCGGACAAGGGAAAACGTCTGTGCCAGTCTATAAAAACGTGAGTGGTATCCAGGGGTCAAGCAATAGCACTGTGGAGTGGTGACAAGAATGGAATCGACGGGCTCCCGTCATGGCTTAGCAGTGCGTGTGAAAACCAACCCAAATACGAGTGAACTGGCTTCCCAAACGGCGTCGGGCTCGACGTGACAACGACCGTCCGAACTCGTTCTGAAACCAAGGTGTTTAGAGATAGGCATCATGTATGATGTATTATTAAAGTATGGGAAATGCCACCAATGGAATGATGGTGGGAGATCAGGTCCAGATATGTCTGATCAAGCGTCCACGTCCGTGTCCGTGTCAATAGTGGGGCGTGTTTTGACCCGGCCTTGACGTGACCGAGGATGACGACGACGTGGATGGGATGGGGTCGCTATGATCAAAAAAAGTCGATGAGTTGAATGAAACAGGAACAGGGGCACGCGTTACCTATAGAGTCCTTCCGACGCGCTCGGGAGTGGAGTATAGGAGGCGCCAACAACTGATCCTCGCGTTTATCGGCCAATTTGGAGAATCGTGTGTTGGCAGCGGTGGCCAATTCGAGACGGTGTATGGCTGTACGCATACAGTACGGTCAATGCGAGGCGGCGTGCGCAAAGGAGAGGGCCGATGGGATCGCTTTACCTTTTGTGTCTGATGGTCCGTAAATGTGTTCGAGGCGCTTTTCAGCGCATGCGATGATGCTGCATATCCAGATGGGAATGTGCATGAGGGGGGAGTGGCGAGGGGACGTACGTAGGGTCGACGATGCGGCTGACGGCGAGTAGGCTGATGACGTCCTGCCAGTCCATGGGCCGCAGTCTGTTTTGCATGCTCCCCGGAGCCGAGGGCCTCTGATCCGCCATGAGGTTCAAAATGCGGACGAGAAGGGCGGCGGTGTGGAAGACGAGGGTGTTGGCCGCGGTAGACGGCATACCTTGGAGATCCGAGTCCGAATCCGAGTCTGAGTCCGAGTGTGGTTCAGAGTCGACGGCGACGGACTCGGCGAGGTGCTGGATCTCGTCGGTGAGGGTCCATTCTGGGACGGGGCAGTCGATGAGCGGCCAGAGTGTCCATGCGACGTCGTCGCTGTTCTGGGCGTTGTTGAGGAGGTGGGTGGTGAGGTCGAGCGCGCGGGTCGTGCGGAGTGCACGGACCAGGTTGGTGTAGGATGTGAGCTCGACGTGCAGGGCAGCGGGCACGCAGACGCGTTTCATGGTGTTGCGTGTGGGATTGTTTGGTCGTGTTTGGGTGCTCATAGCGGAGTAGTCGTGCGATGATGTCATCATTCTGTCTGTGATGGCGTCTCTTCCAGTTGACCCAGCCAGCCCGGCCGTGCAAGAGTTTCTTGCGCTCGTCCGGTCTGTCGCTTGTTGTATTGATGTTGTGTGTCTGACTAGTTTTCAGACTCCAAGTGTTGACCCCGCTGTCACTCTTGATCAACATCATCACCGTCTTGGTGTGCTCTGTCCTCGTCAGACCGTCCATTGGTGTGTCGTTTCTTGTGCTTTAGCCCTGACTGACCACAGTGCCCAGTTGGCATCATTGCGCTCTACCCAGCGTCGATCTCGCCCCATCCAGCATGGCTCTCCATCTATGTCATTCTCATCTACCTCTTCCAGGTCGGTTACTGCCTCTTGCTCGTCTTTGCCAGGAGCCCAGACACAAAAGTATGTCACACCATCCACATCGATGTTGTCACATTGATATGTTTCCCAGAAGGCCCTCGTCAAAGCCGTCGGGCTCTCTCTGGTGCTCGCAAACTGGGCCATGGCACTATGGGCCATTGCATGGGTAAGTTCCCTGACGCATACGTGCGTACGTCTGACCCCCCGCAGGTTCTGCGCATGTTTCTCTTTTCGACCATCCTCCTCGGCATCCTCCTCCTCTCGCTCGTCTACTCCAACATTGCCCTCCTGATCTACCATGCCCCGACTTACACCCGCCCATTTGACATGGCACTCATCCATGCACCTCTTCGGTTCTTTATGGTTCTTCCCCTCTCGCTCCTCTTCCCCTACTCGCTCTTGTATGTCTTCATCTGATCCAATCGATCACACTCTCACCCTCTCCTCCTTTTCTCTACCGTGTAGCATCACGATCGGTCTCGCGTATGACCCCGCGCACCCAGAAGACTACAGGCGCCACCCCTGGCCCGGCTTTGCAGTGGTCATGTCTACCAATCTGCTCAGCCTCGTCGTCGTCCTCTGTCGGCGCGACATCATCTGGGCCATCGCAGCCACGTGGATCTGCATCAGTATCTGGAGCGCTTCGCCCAAGCCTGCACCCGTCTTTGTGCGTCATTGCCCCGTCGTTGATCACTGATGGATCATTGATGTACTCTGATAGATCACGGTTGTGCTGTTCACGGTGCTGCATCCACTCGCGTTGATATCGGGGGTGGTGTATGACCAATTGTCGCAGCGACGGGGTAGGATTGCGTTACCTACAGACGAGGCTGAGCACGCACAGGCGTCAGCGACCCCGCAGCCACACGGGTTAGGACACGGGTCACGCCCGGGTCCACGCGAGGTCGACGTTGAAGCTGTCTGGGGCACTTAGCGCGCGCGCGCTGTTCTCGGTTTATTTTATTTCCATTAATTCGTTTTATTGTATCGATAAATGTAACCGTAGCTTCGGCAACCTCATGCGAGACCGTGAGCCGAAAAAGGCAATGTTGCCCCTTGTCAATCACCAAGACAAAAAAAAGTGGCTCCGTGTGAGTGTGGCTTGCAAAGTACCGGCCACGTGTATCCGTGTCACAGCCCCCGCTATCGACCTATCACGATGAGCTGACACTGGATCGTCTATTGATGACCGGGCGGAGTTGCTCAATGTGATCCCATGTGCGGTGCGAGGCGGGATGGGCGTCGTCGAGGCGGGTGGTGTGCGGAACCGACGAGGACCGTGGAGGGTAACACGGAACGATTCTCGTGTCGATCTTGATCTGGGATGTGATTCCCACGCGGGTAAAATCAGCTACTATAAATGGATATAGCGAAGAGACGGCGATCCCAGGAGCGACACGGTCCGTGGAGAGCGGCGTGGCTGGGATTCGCCCCCCGATAAGGGGTTGGCTTATGTCCACGGGGAACCGAAAAAGGAATGTGATTTTCCCCAAAGGTGCAAAGAGGGACGAGAAGATCGGCGGATAAGTCAGAAAGCGTACGAAAACGGAAAAAGATCAACACAGGACAATTACGGAAAAAGAGTCACGCCGTGATCCATCTTACGCGAAAATGACCCGACCGTCGGAAAAAAAAGTGTCGTCGACGCGGAGAACCCGCGAACATGACTCGCCAGGCAAATCCCTTGGCGGCGGTGATTGCCACCGGGTCTTCATCTAGTCCCCGTCTTCATTAGTTATATAACCCCCTCAAACAGTTTCTCTCTCCAGCCCAAATGTCCGTCCCACTCCCAAGCATCAGAGACATCTTTCCAGGTCAGTCTCCTCCTCCTCCTCCTCCCCCTCGCTCACCCCCTCCCAGAGATGTCCATACAGCCCACCGAGGTGAGCCTTTCTCTCCCCGCTCTATACCCCCTCCAAACCCATCCGCAGTCCACCTCCTCGCGCCCCCGCTTTCACCTCCACCAGCCACCCCCTTCACCACCCCCATCCAGCTCTTCCTCAGAGTCGGCTACCCGCATACACCCCATCTCCCCCTCCCCCAAACCACCCAGCTACTCCTTCAACGTCCTCCGCGCAGACCCCCTCACCTCCTCACTCGAACACGTCGCATCCAGCACCACCCTCCGTCCCAGAGCATCGTCCGCCACCACACACCCCGGCATGCACGGCTCCGCACCCGTCTTTCGTGTCGCGATCCCTACCGGCGAACACCGCCCCCCGCGCCACAGACCGCATCGCCCCGTACGTGACATCCTTCCGGACACCAGAGACCGCCATCATTCCAGGGACACCCGCCCCCCGTCGATCCCACGTGAAGCCGATCTCCCCCATCTCCGCTCTCCCTCCTCGACGATCCTCTCCTTTCCTGTATCAGACCACCCCGTCAATGTCGCTTCCGCACTCATCACCACCGATGGCCGCCGCCTTCATCTCAGATCAGACATCCCCGGCGCTGCTCTCCAAGGCGAAGGCAGGGGAAAGAAGCATCAGTGTCCTCACTGCGGAAAACGTTTCAACCGTCCGAGCAGCATGAAAATTCACGTAAACACCCACACGGGGGCAAAACGTACGTGGCGGCGCCTTTTTTTATTATATTTATACATTTCTATTTATTCCATCACGCAACGTGTTCGTCGCTTTACCACCCTCGCCACTCTATCCCTTTTCTACATCCTTCCTTGATATCGCCGTCCTCCTCCTGATAACGTTTTTCGATAGCATATCGCTGCCCATTTCCGGGTTGTGGGCGCGAATTTAACGTCAATTCCAATATGCGCCGACATTGGCGGAATCATTCCCGCACAGCTTCCGTTCGTCTTCCAGATCCCGATGTCCCACGCAGTGGCGTCTATCATCCACACCACCACCCCCGTCTCGATGGTTTGCCACATCACGCACTCATGTCACCCCCCGCAACGAACTCGAGCGTGAGCGAGGGCAATTCCGACGACGACGGCTACTCAGACGAAGAGGCGGACACATACCCCATGGACGTCGACGACTGTCATCGCCAAGCCGAGGATGACGCCGTCGCTGTCGTGGGTGACCCGCCGCCACTCCCCATGAAAGCCTCCTCGGGGTCCACTTCCTCTTCCAGCGATGTCTCGGTATGGTCTCGATCGGCGTCTCCGGTCCGCGGTCCGGCTAGTACGTCCACATATGGACGCGCTCACGGCACGTCGCTCCACAGACACGCGCACGCTGGCACGAGTACGCATCCGCACCCGGATCAGCAGGCACGCCATACGCCTCATGCACATTCACATGCACATGCACATGTACATGCACAGGGCCACAAGTCAGAGTGTATATACAGACCCTCGATCCCAGCATATGCCATCTCGTGTACAGATTCGAGGGTGTCGACGGCGTTGCGTCCCGCGTTCACGTCCAGCTCGAGCTGTACGATACGTGATCGGGAGCGGGAGCGGTTCCACCGAGCGGTCGGTGGGAGAGAGAAACGATACTCGTCGTAAAAAAATTAGTCATTTTGCTATCCGCTGCTTTCCGCTTTCCCTCTTTTGTTGCATGACATGACTATATTGCATATAGCATCCTCATCTCAATCGTGTTGTCGCATCTCTGCATTTTGCAATTCTGGCTTTTATTTTCTATTTTTCTTTTTTGGATATCTATCGTCGCTGTACTCCCTGTCTCTTGCTGTGTGTGAAATCCTATAATAACGTGTGCGTACGACAATCCCTGCCCTCCTAAACGTCAAATGAAACAAGGTTCTATTGCGGTCTAGACGGGCGCAGTTCATTACCACTTGCATAGCACATACGTATCGATGGGCGGTCGATGATCCGTCCGCGTACATTCAAATCAACACGTTTGCTATTTCGATGGCATGCGCTCAATGTCGGCATCATGTTGTCATACCGGCATTCCGTCAGAGCGTCATTATACAATGTATCAGTGCATCGCGGGCACCCAGCTATACTGGTAGTAGTATACTATACCCATCTATACCCACGCAAGCGGGGCCCCGCAATCATGGTTAACACCGATGGCCGACGAGACGATAGGGGGGTGGCGAGGAGAGGGACTGGGCACACTCATCATCGCTATGTCCCCCTCCGACGAACCGTCACTGGACCCCGATCAGATGGGGAACAGAATAGCATAGAAAACGGATAAAAGACAGACCACAAGCGATCCATACACTTGATATGTCATCGTCACCTCACAAAAAAAGAGCCCAACAGAATAGAATAGAGAACGAAACGACCTGAACACGAAAAAACACGACCGAGACGGAATTGCAATATGGTCATCGGGGAAGACCAGGACGGCGGTCCCAAGAGGAAAAGGCGAATGGGAAAAATGGACGGTAGCCCTTGTCTGTGCGCACGATGCAAAGCACAATGAACGGGACGATACTCGCTCGCTCGCTCGTCCGGCACCGAAATACACCGTATCACTCCACGCCACATCGCCATCAACGCTCCAAGAACAAAAAAGAAAAACAACAAAAAAACGAGCAAACGGCGCACCGACGCCAATGCCCACAAACAGACAAGGACGATCGCGCCACACAGCAGCACGTTCCCCGAAAGAGGGATGATGACAGACGCGGCCATTCGGCGATGACCGATAACGCAAATGGGCGCGTCTCGTCAGATCGCCGATCATGTCGGCAGCCCTTTTTTGGGTACGTGTGTAATTTTGTTTGGAATAGTTTGTTACATAGTTGTCAGGTAATAATTAAATTTTCGTGGTATTCCTGGATTGGGTAAGTAGGGCGTACCTTGTTCCGCAGCGTTACGCCCTGGGGTGTTTGGGTGAAGAGAGCCAACGAGCGGTGTGGCTTTCAGACTTGAGCGTACCCAAGAGGGTGTACGGAACATGTGCTCGCTCGGGGCGTGTCAGAAAATACCCGCGAAAAACGAAAAAGACGTGGACGCAACCGACGGACGTGACAGAGTGTCCCATGAACACTGAACACGGATGGTTCGTCATTGACCCACCGTCACCCGGACCAGACCGAACGGCCAGAGGACACCGAGTTCGCAGCTAGAGGGATGTCGATGTCGTCGTCTTCTCTCTTCAGAATCGGTGTGTGAGCATCAAAGGGCTGTTTTGGAAACGTGCGATGGACGACGCCATCGTTTGGACAGCAGCATAGATGGATTCCCAGTGATGCCTCGGCAAAACCCATGCAGAGGAACATCAAAGTGCCAGATGCCAGGCTAAACCCAGTTGTGGTGATCGCATTTGATGGAGAGGGAAAAAAAGAGGGTCACCGGCGAGTACCGAGGAGAAGGGGTGACGGATGAGGTCGGGGACCTAACTCGGAGGATGAGCTCGGGTGAGATCACATATATGGGCGAGAGATGACGTACACCGAAACGTAATTCATATACCCAAGAGTGGTCTGCCATCTGCATGCTGGATCCCAAACGCCTGCGGGCGCCTCGTTTAGACCACGATAGGAAAAGCCCGACGGCGATATATGATAGGAGTGATAATGGCCAACGCTAGGGAACGCGCATCGTCAGCACGGAGTAAAAATGGAGACACATTCAAAAACGCACCCCCGCTCAAGAAACTTTACAAAGCATTGATACCCGTAAAGATGCCCGCACCAATAAACGCAACACACCGGCGACCACTCTCAGTTCCATCCCATCCCTAATCCTAATCATCCACGTCAGCTATCAGTAAACACCCAAACACATCGGATCATCAAAAATAAAAATGAAAACAATACAATAAAGACTGACTCAACTCTCCGCCCTGATCGCAGACGTCCATCCAATCTGATCACGCGTATGTAAGACAGGTGCCAATCCAAAAGCACACCCGGCGTAAAAGTAATCGCGCACCACCTTCGACGTGATCGCGGAACAAGATGCCAAAGTCAACGCCTCGGTCTTGCGCGCAGCGCTCTGAGTGCCCCCGCGTGCTTGTCACACGTGCAACGATCGAATCGTAGACGCCGCCGCCACGCCAGACTTGACTTCGAAAATGCGAAACTTGAGCAACGGGATCGAGAACCGAAAAAGGCTCAGCGGATCGTGAAGAACGTTGAAAGGTGACCAATGTCTCCCCCAGGGGTGGCACAACGAGTTGGCATGCAGTGGGGAAGTTAGAGGTAAAAAAGAGGCCCGGGCGAGCCGGTAGGGGTTGCGGCGCAGTGGACGACGGCGTTGTTTTGTTTTAGGCCAAGCCGCCTCCGAGACAGCTCGGGGAAGGGGTCGAGACAGGTTTGAGAAAGACCAAGTGGGATACGCCAAACGTCCAGCCTGTCTGATTGAACGTTTACGACATCAGGGAGAGGGAGAATAAAGATTGAGTACAAGGCATCGCACCTTTAACCCGAGATGGATGCTGCTAGATGGGCCATGACCGCACCGAGAGCACACCCGACGAGAACGGCACGAAGCGTAGACTGCCTCTCCTCCACCGCGGATGAGGATTGATCGGGAAAGTGTCATCCGTGTTGATCGTGCGTGGGGCGCCCGTGAGCTCCTCTGCTCGTCTCCAGGTGCTACCTCTACATCTGCGTTCTTCCTCCCTGTTTCACTCTGAGACGACGACGAATCCGATTTTCTATTTGGTGAACGTGAACGGAGTTGAGCCTGATGCTCATCGGGGAAACCAGCTTCGTGGATAACCCCATCCATCGTGCCGAAATCAAGTCCGGGTCTATGGAAACGGATGGGCGATAGCGATCAGTAGGGTCCCTGTACTGTCCAAGATGCTTATCGCGGACGACCCCCACTGACAGCAGGTCAGGTGTACACCCGAGAAAACGGACACGGAGGGAACAAAAATCGATGGCGACATCTTGGCGTGTATATCTGTCAGAATTCTGGAGGAACAAGCCGCAGGTGATCAACCAAAACGCACAGACCCACCGTAATCTCTGTGAACCAACTTGAGAGCGCTGCCGAGTTTCAACCATTGCCCGCCGTCGCAGCTGGGAACCCAAACGCATGGCTGTGTCCATGCAAGGGAATTCTGGCAAACCCAGCCGGGTCAGCCCATACTAGACCTATACCATGCCAAAGACGGACACACAATGCATTCACATATTTTGGGTCTATGACCACATGGGTCGATAAGGGGATATTCTTGGAATTGGGAGTGCTTCCCAGGGGTTGGCCCGCTTTGCTCTTTTTTGTTCGAGGGTTCTGCTGACGTGCTCACCTTGAGCCTCTTGGCGCTGCCAACTTGTGGTGCCACGTTCCCCGGAGAGAGAACGGATGGTGAGGTGCGGGCTCAAGGTATCTCCAAACAGGTCCCGCCATTTGGGGCTCGAGACACTCGAGCGTAATTTCCAGGATGAACTTCCTCCCATACAGAGAGAACTAGGTTGTTCTACGCCACGGCAACCCTGGCCCAATCCTCATGGAGTCTAAGAAAACGAACTAAAGGTGCTGTATGACCGTGCAGTGGCACGTTCCTCGGGCTCGACCGACCAAGATCCGGTGGACCTTCCTAAAACGGACAAGTCTCTCATAAGGTCAAGTCAATCCAACATCCAGGGACGCGAAGAAAATCCCACCATGTAATCTTCTTATATTTACTTACAATTAGCCCTGTCTATCCCGAACAAAAATCTGTAACCGTTTTCATGCCTGGGCTATCGCGAGCAAAAAATGTACACGCCTCGGATCCCGCGAGAGGATCAAAAGGCAAGGCGTACGTACAAATAATGTCCCGAGTCAAAGCTCCCAAGCCCTCAAGATCACGCAGCCATGTTCAGGACCAATTACGTCGTCAAACCACACCGCCTCGTCCACCACATTCACTCCAATACGCCACAAAGCTTTGCATCCTCACCCGAACTATCTCCCATTAAGTAATCCCCAAAACACCTTCCATTACCCTTACGGGATCCCTCGACCCACACAATACAATGCTGCGCTTCCTGAAACCATTCCGACACTCCCGTCTGCGAACTCACCGTTGCGTAACCCTAACATTGGATTCATCACATAGCCCCTTCCTGCACTGAGATCCCAAGTATTGGCACCGCAGGGGTCGATACACATACGCTGGGTAGGGACGCCGCCACGAAGCAATCGGGATTGACGCGGCGAGTGCTCAATGCGGTGACCGCATCGGCAGGCAAGGAAAAGTACAGCAGCAACGCGAAACTTGGAACAGGTGCCAAGATCGACGTACGAGAAGAAGAGTTGAGGCGATAGCCTTGACTGGGTCCGGCGGGGTTGCCCTTTTGAGTGCGTAATTCACGGACCATCCACGTTCCCGTTCCCGCTCTCATTCTCATTCCTATTTCCGGTCCCGGCCCCCGCCCTCATTTACATGCTGCATCGTCGATTTGACAAACCTCGCACGGGGCCGATGAGCGCCGAGGTGGCGCGACAAACACATACCTGTTGCGAGGGACGCAATGGACTAGACAGTCGGGGCTTGCAATGGGAATAATGGGGCGAGGGAAGATCTGAGCGACCCAACGACGTACTCGGTGATGGATACCATCTGTCGCGTTGATAGACTCGAAAATATCATAAGCGCCTTGCTGAAGAAAGTGCTGCGCTGTGCAAAGCATGCAAGACTTCAGTGTCGTGGAGAGAAAGCTTGTGAGGATGTTCGTGCTCACGATAGACATCCACGTGACTCCTGAAATCAGGCCATCCCTCATATAGAATAGTCGCAAAGATAGTAATACTCCGTGCCCTTGCTTGTCCCAACGACTCATCGTCCATGTTCAGAAATCTTGAATGACCGCGGATATACGACAGCGACGAAGTATATGTCCTCCAAACTTGGTGTGGATCGTGTCCAATCTGTGACAGGAATCGACCCACGTCCAGACCAGCGCTCATCCTATGCATTACGACCGCCGACGTTACACCCTTCTCGACACATGTGTAGTAGCGTACTTCGAGAATTTAACAGCCACGTACGATCCTCCGTCCTGAGGGCCAAAAATAAGAATGGGCAATCCATGACATGCTTGGCAGCGACAAACTCGGCGATGATCCAGGATTTTGACGTAAGACCCAGATGAAGGCGTGTTCCAGACGCACGCGGCACCCCCGTCTTCGATGCAGATGTCGCTCGAGGGTGTGGCGTTGCCAGCCATGAACGCGTGGCCACACCTCGGAGATGGCATCGTCATGTCCGTGAACCTGATCATGATCGTGGTTCCTGCTACTCGTTGCAGCGGCGCTTCGCGAAAAGAAGAGATGAGATAGCTCACACCGCTCATCACGGAAGCGGGCTGGTCCCCCTGTGTGGAGAGAAGACGCCGCGTCGAATGGCGCACGCGTGGCGATGCTGGCTTCACACATGGACGGAACTCTGGAGGTTGAGGTTTCATGCTATTCGAGACCGCAGCACTTCCGAGGTCCGTTTGAGCGATATCAGCTGGCTCGAGAACGCTCGGACATATGTGCGTGGCTATAGTGCGGTGGGGCTGTGTGGTGAATCTGAACGGTGGCTGGCGAGGAAAAGACGTAAAGAGCGGGTGGCCTTGTTTCTGGAGCGCGATCTGTGGATAATCTGTCGAAATGACAGGTGCCTTTTGGAGTCCGAAAATATAATAGTAAAAGGGCTGCTTGAAGGAAAAGACAATACGAGGAATGGCAGCCGCCGCACCACTTCGTGGGAACGCAACGATCCATCGGATGAGTATTACAGATTGAACTAATAGTTTAAGTAACTCACGTTATGCCAATCAGGGTCGCAGATTTCTGAATTGGCCATCATGATCCCTGCGAGAGGTGATGGGAGAATACCAACAAAGGTAACAGTCCAAGAAGAACCCGAAAGGTTCAGCACCTTCAGACGAAGACTAGTAGAACCCGGAACCCGGAGCCCGGAAGGTAACCGAGGCAGAGAATACGCCTATTAAGCCGAGAGGTCAGCGCACGTTCATAACCCGTCATGCCAACACGATGCTCCAGAGAGGTGATACTTACCGATGTTTCAAATTCAGTTGAGGTTAGATGTCACGGTGAGCACTAAGTTACGCCGTATCCCTCAGCAAGGGTAGGGGACTAATAAAGAAATAGCTTCCGTGAGTGACCTTCCCGTCCGCCGAATCAAGTTTTTGAGATTTGATCATTCAGCGCGTGTGCCAGGAGGACCTGTGTATGTGCGGTAAGTCAAGCAGCGGGCGTAAAAAGAATGATACCTCGCACGATGGGGGTGATATCGTGGAGGTCATCAAATGGATCCAACGTGCCCGCGGATCATAGGCCACAATCGGGCAACAAGTCTAGAAAAGGCACGTTTCCGTACATACAAAAATGATGAACAACGGAAATGAGACGTGGAACACGAACACATGATGTTTCGGCAGTATGATCGTAGACCTGGCCCGTGACGACCAACACAACGATCCCACTCCGATCGCGGCATATCCCGATGAAGCTTCACGTATAGTATAGGCTAACCTCAGGCCTCAATGCCCTGTGTTAGTCTGTAAGCGACAAAGACACCACCTTGCCCATCAAAAAACTACATGTCGCTTACGATAAATGGTTTATACTCGGGCACGCTATCGAGAGCACGGAATAAGATACCCGTAATCATGGGAATCGCTACGAATAAAGAAAACTGACCTCCGCGGACGATTCTCGGGGACAAATGTAGGAGATTGGCGGGTCCACTAGAATGGAACAGGTTGAAAACGCTGGTAATAATAGTAATTACTGTCCACTCACGTTGGGACTGAAATCCAGTGTACTTGGGAATACAAGCTGCAACTATATGGGTGTGAGAGTAGCCTGAGGTAGTCAAGTGCCAGCCACTCGGACATTTAACCTGAAAGCTCCGCGTTTCTAGACTTTCGTACGGTAGGACTCGTTGATCGTGCGTATGGGCCTAGGCTGCTCTCCAAGTATGAGCTCTTCGCAACGACTCAAGTTAGTAGTGGACTGAAGTTGAATGCCACAGTCTGGACAAAGACAACCCGCCAGTGGCTATTCACGGTGGGCAGAGAACGACTTTACACGAATCCGAGTTGTCAAGTCGCTAGCACTGCCAGTGAAGTAGACTGGTGACCAGTGCAATGAAGCAGTCTGGTCCCAAAATGGATCTATAAAATCATTGCCTACTCGGATTGGCAATGAAGTCACGCACGCCGTGAACATCGATAAGCGCCTCTCTAATGCCATACGTGTTTCTCTTCACTGCCGTCGATACTCCCACACTCGCTCGGTTCCCTGTGTGTATACTAGACCCAATGGACACTGACTCGACTATCGAAGATATTCTCAAGAATATTCCCCGGTAAGCAATTCGGGTCTCTCAGGCTCCGAGTAACATGTGGCTCGGTTCCTCCGCGAAAGACATAGCAAGAAACTCTTGAAAGATCGATTGCATGCGATATGGCAAGTCATCATTCCAGGGTGTTTTCATCTGAATCAACTCTCTCCAGGCTCTGTATAGAGACTGCACGAGCCGGAGGCCGAGCGTGGAGGAAGGTGACAAGAAATTACTAGCGCTGGCCCATGAACTTCAAAGTTAGTCCTCTAGCTTGCATCACATGAGACATTTACAGTTGTGACTCGCTTTCATCCCTACGTTAGCCCCTGTGGTCGTCGTTTTCACAAAATACGATCTACTAGTTTGGTCGAAGCAATTAGAAGAAGAGGAGGACGGGGGTGAGGACGGACGGAATAGACGAGAGATGCTTCGTGAAAGGAGCGAGACAAATGCTAGCAATGCCTTCGCAGTCAGTGTGCTCTCGCTCGATAGATCGACAGCTGGGCTCAACATTCCTATACCTCCTTACATCAACATTTCCGGTACGAGTGCTCAGTTTGAGTATTCTTTAGCCTAATCTGTGGCCCATTCTCTGGGGGATACGAAGAGTCCATTGCAAGCATAGTCGACATGACTCGTAAAATTGTTCACGAGCGGCTCAAAGGTGATGCATGGGTGACATGGGCGATCACCCAGCGAGCCTGTCTGCCTGTGAAAATCGAAGCATGTGTAGAGTACGTACCGCTGTTTAGCTCACGCTACAACATCCCTGATTCATTTTCGGTTTAACAGCAAAGGGGTCAACTGTATGTGTCATGAATATACGGTCTAAGCTTCACTACTAAAATCAACAAGTTAACTATCGCACTCTCGCTGGAAGCGCACCTGGCGTTGGGAAGAGTTTCCTTTGGCAATGTCTTCAAATCTGCAAAGCTGAAAAATAACGTATTCTTTAACGACAATTTGCGAATCTCTCATTGGCCAAAACCCCCATAAACGACTCCAAAAGGGGTGAGGAAGGGTTTAGCGAGCAGAAAGTGAGGAAAAATCCTCGGCAACGCGTTTTCCAAAAAGCTGATAGGCTTGCCCAGGTCCATCAGGATATCGTCAGTTGTTGGAACTCCAAGGACGGGGATAGGGATAAGGTAAAGCAACAGTTATATGCGAGAGATTTATTGAATGAGTAGTTGTAGATTCTCATCGGAACGGAGTTCAAACAGCTTATCTTATACCTTGTTGAAGAACTTCATACCCGGTCCCCTACCACTACGTATGTGGCAATGCTGGCACGCCCTGTCCATAACATATGAACTATGTCCTCCAGCGCGCCGTCTCTTGACAAGATTGGCCAATTTGTGACCTTGATCTCCGCCAGCACTATCCCTATCGCACCGCCAGTTGCCATCCTTGGATTGACGTACTTGTTTGTCAAATGGATTTTGGATACCGTTTCACAGCAAGTGTAGATGTTTCCGTATGTCCACGATGTGTCCATAGCAAGCTTACGTTGCAAGACCTGAGGTGGAATGTCTACTCATGGCATATACCGCTGACCTCATTTCAGTGTTGGAGTTACTGTTCGACCTCACACTGAGACCCGATTTGACTGGGACAACAAACTGGGAGGTTCTAAAGGAGGCGTTCGAGGACCATGAATATTCAAAGAAAAGGAAAGATATTCATATGTTTTGTCGATCACAGTACGACGGGAAGAACCCGATCCTAATCCAGGAAAACTTCCGCCAGACGATCCGTGAACTGTTAGGTGGATCGTTGAGCCCGTGAATTCGTCTAGTTCGATATCAACGTTTGATAAGTTGTACAAGTCTTACTTTGGTGTGTACTCTAGGAGTGTACTCGTATCATTGTCACGAGCTGAATTATGACCGCCACGGAACAGTGGGAGGGCATATTGTACATTCCGTTTGCAGCGTAGTATTGCTGATGTTATTATGCGAGCGGCGGATTTACCAACGGGAACGACAAATCCCTTCGACTCCTTCGACAAGGCTGGCGTGAACATTTCGATAGGTTAACTGAGTCATGATGCACCTCCGCCTACAAAAGGATCCTGAGCAGCAAGTAGGCCATCATCTTGTCAATGCGCTGGTACACCCGACCGGCGTCGGCGGCGACGGGGGCGGTCCACAACGAGCATATCGAGTCCTATGTCAACTGGGATGCAGCTGGGTGGGGGCGCAAGCGGGGTGTCTAGTCAAGTCGTGTTTCCTGTATCTTTGAATCTTTCAATGCAGACGATACTTGAGCTATGTATGCTATAAATCTGTCTGAATATGATTGGCACAGTGACCCCGGGTACGCACGAGATGAAGGAAGCCAGTGAAGGGCTGTTTGATGGTCACAGGGTGTATGGTAATCATTTAACCATTACCCGCGACGACAAAGCAGCCAGGTCGAGCTTTACAGCAAGGAGATTGTCGAAGGTATCAGATATCCCCATACCAGAGCCACTTTCCCTCGGGGGTATTGCAGAAACGAGGATCAGGGAGGCCAATAAAATTATCCAGGCCATCGGGATGTTTGTTGAGGATATTCGTACCAAAAAACAGCTCCTTATCCATTTGATTTTCTGTCAAGCTACAGAGGTATCCTGGTCGGACGGGACGAGAATAGTACCGAACCTAGTAAATGTGAATGATCGTCAATTACGAACCAGCACGAGGCTCACAATGCCGTCAGGCCAGGACACAGCTTCAAATGCCCCATGGAAATAGGTTATCATACTCCTGTTGGGCGTCATGTTGCAGAAGTAAGGCATTTTCGGGGGTATTGATAAATCCAACCACATCTTCTGCCGCGACGGTGCAACCCGTGAACGCCTCAAGGATCACAAGGGCTTGTGTCTGAGGGAAATGTCATAACCCCCTTTTGAAAGAAGAATATGTCTCGTACTTTAGCATGGAGTGGAAATGCAAGATCTCTGACCCCACACCCATTTGTGCAACCATATCCAACTTATGCTCACATTGTCTAAATTTCAGACCAGTAATTGGGCACATTGGAATGCCACGCATGTGGACCTGTATGAAATGAGGACGATTTTATGAAATAGCACAACACGCATGAGGAATTTCAATGCTTGTTTCCGCCTCTGTTCCTTTGTTTCGCAGAGGAGGATATCAATGGCGTTGACTTATTCGATATCCGATGCTGGATGCGAAGAAACATCAGGCGTACCCTTCCCTGAAAGGCTCAACACTTTTGCGTGGCTATTACTCGTGCCATTGAGATGACGAGATGTACAGGC
>JBBPRT010000130.1:0-21405 GCA_038093175.1 Boletus hoseneyae
ACCTAGACCGCTATGTCAGCATGTCACGTGCCAGTATCACGTGACTCTCCTAGGGGTAAGTAATAGATAAGATCTAAGGCAGATAACCGGATGGTCACGTGACGTTATCTGATAAGATAAGATAAGATTGTCTGTAGTAAACCGTTCATAAGTGAGTTTGAGTGCAAAGGCAAGTATCGTAGCTCGTCCGATAACACCAGACAGATGATCCGTGAAAAACGCAAAGACGGCTCCTTTGTTTACAACCCTTCACTCACGTGTTTCACGGCAGAATTCCAAAACGCCGTCTCCCAAGCTAAGATTACTGACAACAACGTCCTCATCGGCTACTACTCCGCCACCATTCCCCCTGAACTCATGCGCCGCATCATGGCCATGGACACCATCCCCGCCACCATAAATGAATGGTACAAGAAAGCCGTTCATTTTCAAACTCAGAAAGACCGCACTGACAAGATCGCCAAACGCAACTCTCGTCCTTCCCACTCCTACACTTCGTTCGCCACTCCTTTCACCCCTAAGGTGAAAGATCCCAATGCCATGGACGTTGATGTGATTTGCGTCACCAAACTCACTGCCGATGAATGGAAATGTTGCATCGAGAAGAAGCTCTGCTTCTGCTGCCGACAACCCGGCCACTCTAGCTCCAACTGCCCTCACTTCTCCAATAATAACCCCTGCCCCCGAAAAGTCCAAGTCGTCAAATCAGAGGACGACCTCCCCGCATTGAGAGAAGTGGAGGATGACAATGACGATAATCCAGTTCGTCGTATCTCTTTTGTACCTTCGGGTTTTTAAACTGGGAGCCTCGATCAACGTGAGTCCCTCCCATTACTTATGCCTCTGTATCTGTACAAGCTGCTTCATCCAAATCTATGGAGATCCCCGCCCAGCTCATTGTACCTTCGCACACCATGAAAACCGTTGACACCCGTCTCCTCATCGACAGCAGTGCAGAACTCTCCTGCATCGACTGGCAATTCGTGCAAAAGCACAAACTTTCCACCATCAAACTAGAAAAACAATTCCAAGCCCGTAACGCCGACCACTCTTACAACAAGAACAGCGTTATCTCTCACACCTGTACTCTCTTCGTCAACCTTGAAGGTCTTGCCCAACAAATGACCTTCTACGTCATGACCTTGGGCAAGGTCAACGCCATCCTTAGTCTCCCCTGGCTTTGCAAAGCCAACCCGGTCATTGACTGGAAGACATCAACCCTTGTCCTGGACGAATCCATTGACAAGTCCAAACTCCTCTACACCACCTTTGTCTCCAACACCAAACGCCATAATGACTCCTATTATTCAACACCTCCTCATCCCCCCAAGCATGTCAATGTCATTAATACTCCCGATTCCTATCTCCATGACTACCTACTAGTGGAAACCGAGAACCAAACCCTCAGACGTGCTGTCAAAAACTACAATATAAACCGTATCACCAAATGTGGAACTCGCTATCTCTTCTCCAGCGAACCTGTCATCGCCAAAGTCACCACTGCCACCGAACTTGCTGCAGCTGCAGAAAAATCTAAAGTCACCCTTCCCCCTGAATACTCTGAATTCGCCTTGGTCTTCTCCAAGGAGGCAACCGAACATGTTCCTCCCTCTCGCCCTTACGACCATGAGATTAATCTCAAAGACACCTTCGTTCCCAAGATCGGGAAACTCTACCCTCTATCTCCTGATGAGAGGAAAGCCACCAAAGACTTCCTAGATAAACACCTCGCTTCTGGGAAAATCCGACCCTCAACCTCTCCCCAAGCCTCACCCTTCTTTTTCGTCAAAAAAAAAGATGGAGGACTCTGCCCTTGTCAAGACTATCGCTACCTCAACAACGAAACCATCCACGATACCTACCCCCTTCCTCTCATCTCCGACCTCCTTGACAAACTCCAGGGAGCCAAACTCTTCACCAAGTTTGACGTCCGCTAGGGCTATAACAATGTCCAAATCAAAGACAGACATCAATGGAAAGCTGCCTTTGTCACTCACAAAGGACTCTTTGAACCCACTGTCATGTTCTTTGGTCTCTGCAATTCCCCTGCTACTTTCCAACGCTTCATGAATGATTCCTTCCACGATATGATTGCCAAAGGATGGCTCGTCATCTACATGGATGACCTCTTGATCTTTTCACCTGACGAGGCAACCCACACAGAACACACCCGCCGAGTCCTCCAACGGATGTCGGAACTTGACTTGCATCTCAAACTCGAAAAATGCAAATTTGCCACCGACAAAGTCGACTACCTCAGCATGATCGTCAAACCAGGACAACTCGCCATGGACCCCGTGAAGCTAGAAGGTATCTCACTCTGGCCTACTCCTTCCTCTGTTAAGCAAGTCCGATCTTTCCTTGGATTTGCCAACTTCTACCGTTGGTTCATTCCCAACTATTCCAACATCGCTCGCCCTCTCATCGACCTTACCAAGAAAAACCTTGCTTGGTCCTGGACCCCCTCTTGTCAATCCTCCTTCGACCGACTGAAAGAACTCTTTCAATTGAAACCCGTCCACATTCCCAATCATTCCGCCCCTTTTGCCGTTGCTACTGATGCATCCAAATTTGCCTCAGGCGCTATCCTCCTTCAGACTGACACCAACGGCGATTGGCATCCCTGTTCCTACCTTTCTCAGTCCTTCTCCCCTGCCAAGTGAAACTATGACATCTACGATCGTGAACTCCTTGCCGTCATCCGCGCTCTCAAATCATGGCGACAATATCTCCATGGTTCCCCTTTTCCTGTCCAGGTCTTTACTGACCATAAGAACTTGATGTACTTCCATCAACCCCAAGCCTTGAACCACCGTCAAGCTCAATGGCTCCTCGACCTTGCTGATTTTGACCTTACCATGGTCCATGTCCCTGGTAAACTCCTTGCCGGTCCCGACACTCTCTCCCGCCACCCAGATCTTGTTCTCTTCAATGACACGGATAACTCCGGTGTCACCCTACTTCCCCTGTCACTTTTTGTCAACATGATTGACATCACGCTCAGCGAACGTATTCACTCCGTGTCCTCCGATGACCCCCTTGCCCTCAATGCCCTCCAATCCATTGAGGAAACCACTCCGTCCACCTTCTGTTCTTGCCTTTCCGACTGGCGGAATGAGTCTGGTACCCTGACCTACAAAGGTCGCATCTATGTTCCCCCTTGCAGTAATCTGTGTTGCTCTATCCTTGAACGCTGCCATGACCATGAAACAGCTGGTCACCCTGGTTATCTCAAAACTTGCCAACTCATCGCTGCTGAATTCTGGTGGCCCGGCCTTGCCTCCTTTGTCCACTCCTATGTTGACGGCTGTGCCACGTGTCAACAGAACAAGACAAATACACACCCCACTATACCTCCGCTTACCCCCATCCACTCCATCGCCTCTCGCCCATTCCAGCAAATCTCCTGCGATCTCATTGAAACCGGATGAAGACCTGGAACGACGAGTCCTGATACAACAGGAAGAGGAGAGACGTTTAAACGAAGATAACGGGGAATATCCTTTGAAGAAGGAAAGCAGTGACAGCGAGATGATAGTTGTTGAAGTCAAGTTCAACGCGAATGATGAGATATAGATTTGATATCGGGAAAACAACAGTTACAAGATGGAGCATCCAATTACGAGGATGAAATGGCAAAGTGCAATGGTAGTGGAGTGGTAGTCAAAGTGTCCAGGCCCCCAAGGGAGAGTAGACAAGTGAATAGGACTAAGGAAAGACGATGACAGAGAGCAGTATATATATGATACTAAGGGAGTTTAGGGTAGGTCGCCTGAGTCCTAAATAGTTGAGGGCCGGTGAGGGAAAGTCAAGGATAAGGAAACATGAGGGAAACGCAAGGTAACCGTGAGGCGTGACATCATAGATAAGACGAGAGTCTGGACCAGGTCTAGACTCGAGTCACGTGTTGTCCCACAGTCACGTGTGAGGTCACGTGACGGAGAAGAGCGGAAAGTCACGTGATCCTAAAGGGGTCAAGTCATGTGACTAGGTCACGTGACTGCGAAAGTGAAAAGTTGCTAAGTATGACGAGATGAACATAAGTGAAAAAACGTAGTGTGAGGTCCAGAACTATAACACTACCCCCCATTCACCAGCTTTGAGATCCAGTCTCGAATTGGTGAATTCCGAATAGGAGGGACTGAATGGAGAGAAGAGAGATGTAAATTGATCTTCGGAGATCCCGTGGATAGGACGTGGAGCTGCGGGATGAGCGTTGTGAAAGTCGTTAATGGCATCTTGGGCGTGTTTCAAGTTGACGGCGGGTTCCCAGGTGCGATCCACCTCGTCCCATCCTTTCCAATGGATGAGGTACTGTAATTTTCCACGCTAGAGACGTGATTGGACGATATAGTCCACTTCGTATTCTTTGTGACGATCTTCTGTCACGATGACGGCGTCGGGTTTATACACGTTTTGCCCGGCTAGCGGGGCTTTATAAGGTTTAACGTGGGAAATGTTGACTGTGGAATGAATGGAAACGGAGGAAGGGAGGAAGAGGGTGACGGCATTAGGGAGAACGGCGGAGATACGATAAGGACCAATGTATTTTTGTGTTAATTTACGGGCCGGATAGGGAAGGGAGAGGTGATCCGTGGAGAGCCACACTAGATCACCGATAGTATACCTGGGGGCGGTAGAACGTTTGGATTCTTGTGCATGCAACATCCAGTCGTGTGTTTTCTTTAGTGTTTCGTGTATCTCGTCATGGGAGCGTCCAAGGGTTTTAGCAAACGACCCCCCAGGGGTTTTAGTGGACATCGTGGGTTCTGATCCCATGCGAGGTGTGTAATTCCGTGTGATCGTAAATGGCAAAGTTCTGGTTGCCGTTGAGATAGCGTTGTTGTGTGCGAATTGGGCCATCTTTAGCATTGATGCCCAAGAATCCTGGTTTTTTGCCACGTAGGCCCATAAGTAAGCGAGGATCTCTCAATTGATCCGTTCCGTTTGTCCATCCATCTATAGATGGTACGCCGTAGACAGCTTCTGCTGTATGCCCAGGACTTTCAGCAACTCTCTGATAAACTCTGAGCCAAATTGCGGTCCTCTGTCGGAAAGAATAGTGTTAGGAAGTCCATGGAGATACCATACGTGGTCTCTAAATAAAGAGGCTAAGTCCATGGAAGAAGTGATTTTCATACAGGGAAAAAGAACGATTTCTTTGGAAAAACGGTCCACGACAACCCCTATGGAATCAAAGCCAAGAGAAAGGGGAAGTCCAGTTACGAAATCAATGGAAATGTCTTCCCATGGATGGGAAGCAATGGGTAATGGAAGAAGTTTACCTGCCGGTGGCTTTGATGAACTCTTCGTGAGGGAGCACACCTAACAGTGTTCAATGTAAGTAGAAATGTCTTTGACGGCTCCAAGCCACCAATAAAACTTGCAAATGGAAGCAATGGTGCGGTCGCGGCCAGGGTGGCCTGCGACTGGGGAATCATGGAAGATAGAAATGAGTTCATTACGAAGAGAAGGGGGCATGAAAACAATGCCGTTCGAATTTCTAAAAAGTCTATCAGTTGCATAGTATTCATATTCGTTTACTGCGTCAACATTGAGCCTAGAGGATTCCATGCATAATTTAGTTTCAAAATTAGGAGTGAGAGACGTGGAGGAAATGGCTTGGACTCCCGTAGAGCCAAACCCTTCATTGTTTCGTTCTGACTCGTCAAGAGTCTTTGATTCTGATAATGTTGGGTTTTCTATTTTTTCAATAATTAGTTGAGCAATACGGTCAAATTTAGAGATGTGGAAGGAAGAGTCGGAATGGTTGAACAGAATTACACCAATTTCTCCCCTATAATCAGCGTCAATGACTCCGGCCATGACGTTGATTTTATGCTTGAAGGTGAGGCCTGAGCGTGGTGCAATTCTGCCATAGGTACCAAGGGGGAGTTGGATCTTGACACGGGTGGGGATGAGTTTTTGATTGTGGGCGGGAATGTCAAGATCCTCAGTAGAGTACAGATTAAAGCCTGCGGCGGATGAGGAGCCCTTCAAGGGTAAACGGGCGTCTGGGGAAGTGAGTTCAACTGGGATAGATAGAGAAGCAGAACGGAGAACATTAGAAGGAAAAACAGTGATGTTTTCGTTTAATTTATCGACTGCGTCGCCATGATCTGGACGACGGGATAAAGCGTCGGCACGTCCGTTCGTGTTGCAAGGTTTGTAAATGAGAGTGTAATTGAACTCTTGTAGGAGTTCGTGCCATCGCGCTTGGCGACCCGAAAGCGTTTGAGGCTTCTTCCAGTATTCGAGATTCTTGTGGTCTGTCCAAATCTCGAAGTTAGCCTTTCCAATGAGATAATGATGCCACTCCTCAAGAGCGCGTATAATTGCAAGCAACTCTTTGTCATAGACTGGGTAGTTGCATTCAGCCGAAGAAAATGAATGTGAGAGAAAAGCGCAGGGGTGCCAAGACTTATGCTCCTCTAAGACTGATAGCACTGCTCCGGTGGCGATATCGCTTGCATTGGTTTCAACGCACATGTCTTTGGAGGAATTGAGGTACGCCAAGAGCGGCGCGGTGGTAAATTGTTTTTTGAGCGTGTCAAACACTGTTTGCTGAGCCTCCCCCCACGTGTAAGGTGTGTTTTTCTTCATAAGGTCATTTAGGGGGCGGGCAATCTGTCCAAATCCGTTAATGAATCGTCGGTAATAGTTACAGAGTCCAAGGAAGGATTGAAGATGTTTTAGTTTGTTGGGCACTGGCCAGTCAAGGATGGCGTCCACTTTTTTCATTTGCATGCTGACACCGTCAGCGGACACTGTCATACTGAGAAAGTCAACTTTGTCAGCATTGAAAACACACTTTTTGGGTTTGGCATAAAGGTCGTTCTCGCGCAGACGGCGGAGAACTTCCTTGACGACTTTAGAATGTTCGTTGTCGGTTTTACCCTTTGTATAAATACACATGTCATCCAGGTAGATGATGACAACGGCGTACATATCGTTGAAGATGTTGTTCATCATCCATTGGAACGTCAGGGGACTGTTAGTCATTCCAAAATACATAACGACGGGCTCATAAGCCCCAAGCGGCGTTACAAACGCGGCTTTCCACTCGTCGCCTTCCTTGATGCAAACATTGTTGTATCCCCACCTAAGATCAAGGCAGGTGAATTTGTCTGCGCCTTTCAGGCGGTCGATGAGTGCAGAAATGAGAGGAAGAGGGTAGGAGTTTTTAACTGTACCCTCGTTTAAATAACGGTAGTCCATAACAAGGCGTTTTTCGCCTGTCTTCTTGGGTATGAAGAAAACCAGTGCCGTTTGGGAAGACTTGGAAGGGCAGATATATCCCTTTCTTGCTCGGATGCTATAAAGTTACAAACTTCTTCAAGTTCTGCGTCGGAAAGAGGAATTACCCGACCCTTTTTGGGTACAAAGTCGGGTTTGAGATCGATGGCGTGGTCCCAGGGTTTGCGGACCGGCATCCATTGCGATTCATTTTTGCTGAAAACGTCAAGGAATTCATGATATTGGGAAGGTACCTTTTCAGCGAGGCCCTCCTCGATGGAGCGTATTGAGGCATTCCAAATGCCATGGATGAGATTGGCTACATTGATCGTAACGCAGTTACGAGTACAGTGACAGAAATTGATTGTTTTTTCAACCCAGTCGATGAGGAGGTTGTGGCGTTTAAACCAGTCATAGCCTAGATAAATATGGTGAGTGCCTAGATTTGTCACAAGGGCGTCAACTCCTTCAGAGTGCCCTTAATAAAATAAAACGATGGACACATAGTCTGTGATATTGCCATGTGATGACGTCGAGCCGTTGGCATTAGAAATAGAACGAGGAAGAGATAATTTTTTGGTTTGGATACCTAGTGACTGTACCCATTTTTTGTCGACAAATGTCTGGCAAGCGCCAGAGTCGAGAAGTGCTTTTTCCGTTGTTTTTTGCTATTTATCGTTATTTTTGAAGTAAACATCTGTGGCGATTTCGAATTCGTCGCCGTCGGAAATGACTCTATGGTTAAGGTTAGCTGGGGAGGATTTTAAAGAAAAAGATTTAATCAAAGTGTTTTTTATTTTTTCTGGAGAATTAAGCACACTTTTTTTTACTTCGGGTGCCGCGCTCAAATGAGATGCTCCTTCCGAAGGCAAAGAAGAAACTGAGGATAATACAAAGTTCGGTGAATTATCGCCTACCAACCCATCGTCCATCTCCCCTAGGATCGCAAAACGGTTATGAGAAGAAGAAGAGGACGTATATGAAAAAGAAGATGATAGGTTTGTAGCCGAGTGAGCACCTCCCTGGTTCACTCGGCCTTGCCTTTTCCCTTAAGTCCGTCGGCAGCAAGCTCTCGGGCTTGTGCCGTAAACATGTCAAAATAGTAAGCCTTTGCTTCTTCTGTCTGCCATGGCAGGGCAGATGAGAGTGTTGTGGAAGGTGCGGGGGTGGATGATGATGGAATGGGAGTGATGTTGATAGTGGGGGCGAGTTCGATCTCGTGGATGTTGGAACATGGGACGAAGCGGGTACGACCGGTTGTGGGGTCGAAAACAGGGTGGCCACGTGGATGACGAGGTTCTTTGCAATTGCGTGACAGGTGGCCTGTTTTGTCGCAGTTGTAACACTTGCGCATTTCCGTGGTCGGTTGGATAGCGCGTGTGTCCATGGGAGCTCCTCGTCCGGGTTGGAGTCCCACCTCCGTATACCTTGGTTCTTGACCGCCTTCCTCTCGAAGCGGCCGGGAACTACGCTCCAGACACATATTTTTGAATTTTTTGCCGAGCTCGATGGCTTCGGCTTGCCATAATGTGAGGGTGTCAGTGATGGTGGGTTTGCGGATGGAAAGTTGGAAATAGATGTTATAATCCATCTTTTCCTTGTATGTGCGGAGAGCGTTGTCGGCAGTAGCAGCAATTCTGGCATCGGTTCGGTAGAGTTCGAACTGCTGTGTGAATACCTCGACGGGCATAGACCCTTGGCGCAGTCTGATGAAATTTTTGTAGGCCTCTTCTTTTAGGACATCAATTCGGAAGAAGGCCTCTACTTCCTTTTTCAAATTGGCCCAACTGGGCCAACCTCCGGCGTTGTTGGTACCAGCCGCGTACTTTTCCATAGTGATCCGTGCGAAGTTTTCAGCACAGCCCGTCATCCGGAGAAGGACAGCGGCAGACTTCTGTCGGTTATCCAGTGAGTCGTGGCACTGGACCCACGTTTCTATCTTGATCCACCATGTGCGATAGGTGGCTTGATTGCCGTCCCAGTAGCCTGGTTCGGCAATTAACTTGGCAGGAAATGAAGAAGAAGGAGCAGGAGGGGCGGCATTGAGGGCGAGGGAGGCTTGCAGCGTTTGCTGCATTAGTTGCATGGTGTTAATGAGGTCCTGCCATGTCAGGACCGCAGGTTGGTTGGACATCCTGGGTGAAAGCGGAGGGATGGAGGGAGATGAGGATCAACCGGTTAAAGCTGGAGATACCGGGATGGGCGATGAAGGGTCGATCGGGGTCATAGCACGCGAACCTCCCTGGGAACCATCTTCTGAGGGCGAATATATCTTGGGTGGCGAGCCTTCTTAATGTGAGGCTGGTGTTGTCGTCGAGCAGGAGCGGGCTCAACTGCTGGGGCGGGAGAGGGTGTGCGAAGGTATTTGTTGAAGAAGAACTGAGGGAAAGGAGCGGGTTCTGGCGCTAGAACTTGCTCCGGTTCGGGTGTGAGAATGTGGGGAGCTGGGTGGTCTGTGAATTCGAATGGACCAGGTGTCTGGTCGTTAGGGTCGATGTTCTCGGGGTTTTCCGCCTCAAGAGTGTACGGGGTGGGAGGCGGGGTTCCTTGATGGAGGCAAAAGGTACGGTAGAAGTCTAATGCATTGATCTCCTGGCGACGTTCAGCACGGTAGAGGAAGTGAGAACACATAAAACAAGATAAGAGGTGAACGTAGTGAGGATGAACAGGGTAGTCCTATTCAAGTGAAATCAGATGAAGACCTGGAACGACGAGTCCTGATACAACAGGAAGAGGAGAGACGTTTAAACGAAGATAACGGGGAATATCCTTTGAAGAAGGAAAGCAGTGACAGCGAGATGATAGTTGTTGAAGTCAAGTTCAACGCGAATGATGAGATATAGATTTGATATCGGGAAAACAACAGTTACAAGATGGAGCATCCAATTACGAGGATGAAATGGCAAAGTGCAATGGTAGTGGAGTGGTAGTCAAAGTGTCCAGGCCCCCAAGGGAGAGTAGACAAGTGAATAGGACTAAGGAAAGACGATGACAGAGAGCAGTATATATATGATACTAAGGGAGTTTAGGGTAGGTCGCCTGAGTCCTAAATAGTTGAGGGCCGGTGAGGGAAAGTCAAGGATAAGGAAACATGAGGGAAACGCAAGGTAACCGTGAGGCGTGACATCATAGATAAGACGAGAGTCTGGACCAGGTCTAGACTCGAGTCACGTGTTGTCCCACAGTCACGTGTGAGGTCACGTGACGGAGAAGAGCGGAAAGTCACGTGATCCTAAAGGGGTCAAGTCATGTGACTAGGTCACGTGACTGCGAAAGTGAAAAGTTGCTAAGTATGACGAGATGAACATAAGTGAAAAAACGTAGCGTGAGGTCCAGAACTATAACACTCATCACTGGTCTCCCCTCTTCATCTGGCTTTGATGCTCTTTTGGTCATGGTAGACCATGGGCTTACTAAGGGGGTAATTCTTTGCCCCACTTACTCCACTATCACCGCAGAGGGAATCGCCTCCCTCTTTTTCCACAAAGTTTATCTCCGCTTTGGACTTTACGATAAAGTTATCTCTGACCGAGGTCCACAATTCACCTCCGCCTTTGCTAAAGCTCTTGGCAAATCTTAAATTATGAACTCGCCTTGTCCACCGCCTACCATCCTCAAACTGACGGTGAGACTGAACATGTAAACCAAGAAGTTGAAACCTACCTTCATATCTTCTGCGGTGATCAACCCACCACATGGGCTGACTCCATCTCCCATGCAGAATTCGCCCATAACCACCGCACCCACTCTGTCACCAGACAATCTCCATTCTATCTCATGATGGGATATGAACCCCAAGCCCTTCCCATGGTAATCCCCGCTACGGATATCCCCACCGTAGAAACTTGCATCAAGAAACTCACCGCCCCACGAGACGATGCTCTTGCCTCCCACGAACTTGCCCGTCAAGTCATGTCTTCCCGCTCCCGCCATCACTTCACCCCTTTCACCAAAGGACAGAAAGTCTGGTTAGAAGCCAGAAACCTCAAACGAGCAGTCGCTAACCCCAAGTTCACCCCCAAACGTGAAGGACCCTTCGTTATCACTAAGGTCCTATCTCCTATCACCTATCAACTCTGACTCCCACAGACGTGGAAAATTTACAACATGTTCCACGCTTTCCTCTTATCGCCCTATCGTGAAAACCCCATCCACGGTCCAAACTTCCCACAACCCCCATCTGACCTTATCGATGGGGAAGAGGAATACAAAATTGAAAAGATTCTCCACCATCACGGCTCCCTGTCCTCCCGCTCCTTCCTGATCCGATGGAAGAGATACACCGCTGAAGAAGATTCTTGGGTCCCTGAACGGGACTTGAAACACGCGAAGTCCGCTCTCATAGACTATAAGAAATGTCATCCCTCCGTCTTTCATTCTCCTCGCCCCTCTCACTGAAACCAACATGTCCTCCATCGCCTTGTCTCACTCTGTTTCCCCTTCTTCCGTTTCTTCTTTGACCACTTCTTCCATTTCTTCTTTGACCGCTTCTACTGTACCTCTTGTTGACTGAATTTCTTCTTCTCCTTTATTTTCTTCCTCTCATAACACCCCCTCGCCCACGTCCACCACCATCGCCACACCCGGCTGGGGTTCTACCCCTTGGGTACCACCTTCTCCACCCACCATCGCTACTCGTCTCTCGGCCATCGTCGCCCTCGATGTTCCCCAGTTTGCTCATCATGTTCATTCTGAGGAACTCACTGATAGAGCTGCCTCTCGCACCCAGAACCTGCTACGCCAACCCTACATGGCCCTGCTGCTAGACCACCACCTTGACATCGACTCTCCGCTCCTCCTTGCCTCCCAAATCAACATACAGACTGATCGTCTTCTCCATCTCCTCCGCATGACCGCAGGTAGTCAACGTCTCAACCACCGTCGTAACACTCTCGTTTCCATTTCTCAAAATCTAGAACAGGCATCTTCCCGACTCCTCCATCAATTGGGCATGCCTGCCTTTGCCGCCGACCTCGATTGTTTCCACTATGAAACGATCACTCGTGACCTTCCACATCGAATTCCCTCGTACACCCCTCGAGAGGCTCACGTCTATGAACCCCCCTCATCCACACTATCGGCTTCATCGTCTCCCATTACCGCCAAAGAACAAATTCTCCTCGAACGCTCCGACTTTGGAGTCGAAATCCGCTGCGATGGCACCATCAACGGTGTCCCTATCGATGCCCCTCTACCCCGTAATCATCCTCGCTTCGGCGAGACCTGCTTCGAATGTCATCACCTTGGACATCATCATGTCAACTGCAGGTGGTACACCTGTCCTTACTGCGGTGAACCCGCACCTAACCACACCCAAGGCCAATGTCCTCGTCGTCACCGCTCTCCTCCTGCTGTCATCTCTTCCTCTTCGTCAGGAAGTTCTTCTTCTGCACCTCACCCTGTCCCTCCTCCTCGTTCTAACCGGATGATTCTGGCTAATGCCACCATTCCTCATTGCCATCGTCGCTCTGCATCCCCTCCTGTTCTTAGTCACTCCAACCAGGAAGATGTCTACGACGATACTGCCTACGCAAACATGACCGGATCCCCCAGTTATACCTATCATGACTTCTGACTCCCTTGTCATCGTTTTATACGCTGCCCTTCTCCACAGTGGCATGGACCTTTACCCTTCTCCGGTGTTTCGGGCATAACAGGGGGTAATGTTATGTTTTCTTTGTACACTTCATTCTTTTCCTTGATGGATGAGGACCGACCTCACCAAAACATGTACTCGTCCTCGTCTATGCTAACCTTCTCTCTCGGACTAGTACTTGGCCATTCAAGCCCCGTCAAGTATTTCCCACACGACCTTATCTTTTGACTCATTCTTGCTTATGCTTTAGATACGATGCCATCATATCTCTTATCTTCTTATCTCCTTATCTCCACTGACTAATCATTCTCTCCATTTCCATTCACTTCCATCTGATTAGTCATCTTCACCTTGGCTTGTGTATATAATTCCATCGAATACTGTCTTGTATTCCCCATGCTAGTCTTACTCAATTCTACCTGAGCCCTAGCCTCACTCTACATCCATCCAAGCGTCCCTTGGATCTCTCTAAGTCTTCATCGTACTTCTGAGTCGATGCTCTTCGTCTACCTATCGACTATTGCCGATAGCCTCCAACCCTTACCAACAGGTAGTGGGCTGTCGTCTTGTCAAGAAACCCTTGACCCTTGCCTCCAGGAAAGCCTCCTAGGAGAAACCTCTGCGTCTGGAGCCTTCAATCTCCATCCTTGAGTCTTCGCTCGTCCCTACCCAGGCCAAGCGTAACACCCTCGGAGTAGGTATTTCAGCATGGCTCCAATATATATGCTGTTGCTGTGCAAGCGTACGAGGCCCGCTGCCTGTGTGGCTTTATTGAGGTGCAAGATGAAAGCATAACATGTCAGTAGTCAACATCCTTTGGTTGTTTTGTGCACGAAGAGGAGGCCGTTGGTGGGTGGGTCGTTTATGTGGATGTGCTGCTCGAAGGCCTCCATTGGGTCAGTGGGCCCGTCTTGTTTGGCCCAGTGAACCTCCTTACTGGTGGCGCTAGATTTCGTGCATAGGAGGTTAAATACCTTGGTGTGTAGGCCGTTGTGGTCGGTGTTGTCGCGTACTCCATCCAGTGTGATGTGCTAGGCAGGGTTGAAAGTGGTGAGCTTTGGCAGTGTGAATTCCCTGACACAGAAGGTGGTGTAGAAAATTGTGGTGAGGCAGGCGAAGAAGACGACATTGAGGGGTTCATCTAGATTAATGTGCTCCTTTATGAGAGACATCATTTGGATGGTGATGGGTTTGTGTTTGTCCTGCTTTGGCACGGAGGTGGCCAGCTTGGCTGCGCCTTTCATTAGCGTATTTATCTGGTCATCATGGAGGATCCAAGGCAATCCGTATAGGGTGTGCCACGCTTGTATTCCGTAAATGTAGTTGTGGATTGCCTTGCTGGAGAGGGAGCCAGAAAGTGCAGAGACAAAGGCTGAGATGAGAGCTGCTTTGGCTGAGGCTTGCTTCTGCTTGGGCATGTTTCTGCTGTCACAAAAGATGTGGAAAACTAGAAGGCCGGCACCGTAAGTGAAGCGAGTGCCTTCTGCCCATCCTTGGAGGGTGACAGCTTTGATTCTCTTATGAAGTTCAGGTGTAGGGGAGAGGCCAGGGAGGAAATCAGGATGGGGAAGCCAGTATTCCAGTCATTCTTTCGCTGCACAGTGGGGGCACAAGGCCGAGGGCTGTAGCATTAGATTTATTGAGTAGGGGGGAATGGGGGTTATGTGCTGGGTGTCCATCAATGCAGCTGCCATGGAGGGAGACGGACGTGTGTGTGAGTGCATTGTCCTGTCGTGTGACAGAAGTTGGTGTCCAGGTAGTGGGCATAGGTGTGTACAGTTGATCTTAGATAGTGAGTGGGTCGCACACAGGGTTGTCAATGTCAAGGACAAAGTCCTGTATGTCTTCTGGTATGGGTATTTTCAAGAAGAGCAGCAAGGTGAGGGGATACTTGCTGCAGGATGGTCCATCAGCAGGGTTGTCTGCGCTGGGAACATATTTGGCAAAGATCCGACAGGGAGGGGACGCCAGAAGGGTGTGTACTCTCCTGAAGGTTGTGTTTGTTGGTGTGTTTTTGCTCCATCCTTTGGTCCAGCCATTGACAACACCTTGATTGTTGCAATAAACTGTGAGTGGCATGCTGGATTGGTCAAAGATGAGCAGTGTGTGAATTAGGAATTTGAAAGCAATGCTTTCTGCCCATCCGATGTCTCGCCCGTTGTTTTTCCAGTGCTCGTGGAGCTTCCAGGCCTGCCAGTTTGGGCCGATGATGATCACCTGGCCGAAATTGGAGCTGGCATTGGAAAAGGCTGCATGGTCTGTCGCAGGTGTATAGTGGAAGATTGGGATGAGAGGTTTGGATTTTAGTGTGTGGAGCCACCAATGCAGTTTAGGAACTGTGCCACATGGCTGTCTGCATGGCAAGAATGGGGTGTTGCCGAAAATGCCGAGCATAGACTGTAGCGGAGTGAGATAAGCACTTCCATCCAGGATAACTAGCGATGCATAGGAGAGTCTTCTATGCAGTTTTTGCACTTGGTTGAGGTTGTGGGCCATGGTCTGTAGCCACTCATTTACTGCAGCAATGTATTTTGTCTACTTAGCCTCTGTAAGACCTATGGTCCTATTCTCCAGGTCCCAGGTGAAGCCAATAAAAACTGGTGTTGATGAAAAGGGGGTGTCTTTGAACAGTTCCCAGGGTATGCCAAGTATGTCGGAAACCTGGTTGATGTGGTGGAAGCCATATGTGTGTGTCATCCCGTTCACATGATCGGGATCAGCACGCAAGTCTTTAATGGGGTGTGAGCAATCTTTGGTGAACTCTTTGAAAGTGCCATCGACTAATTCGTCCCCTTTGAACCATGCCCATCACTCTGTATTTTACCGCTCTGTGTGGTGATGGTAAGGGCTTTCATGTCACACAACTTGTTGTAATCAGCGAGTTTGGTATGAGGTATTTGTAGGAAAAGGTGGTCATCTACCCAGGCGATAACCGGGCTGATGCCTGCGGCATGTAGTATGTCTAAACCTGCATCCCGCACTATCCCGTAAGTTCCAGCAGAAGGTCCATAGCCAAAACATAATGCTGTGTCTACTGCGAAAAGCGGGGGTTCGTCTGAAATGCGAATGATGAAAGCTGGCCATTGGGAGGAGTGGAGGGGTATCGTGCGGTATGCCTCTGCAATGTCTCTGGTCGCCTCTTGGCTTCCAGGTGGGAGCGTTTGGATCAGCATGCATGTGGTATGGAAGGTGCTCCAGGTGCAGGAGAAGAGGGAGGAGTCAACTTGGGAGTTGATTGATAAAGGCTGGCCGAGTTGCGGGTTGTTGGGATATGACAGGTTTTGTATGAGTCAAAATTTTCTGGGCTTGTTGAGATTTTAACCTAATCACTACAATAAGAAGAGTTATTAACCTGACTGATATTAGGTTAAGACCTAACTGACATTAGTGTTAGTAAGGGTGTTAGTCAGGATTTGCATATTACTTATGTAATATTACCAGATGATCTTATCTATCACATGAGGCGCTTACACTATTCATATTGGTCATATTGATACGATCTTGTCATATCTTTCTTACTCATCATTTCAGTCTTTATTTCCATTGGATAGTATCTTTATCATAGATCAGAGCATTATCTGCTATTTGCTAGAATACCTTAGAATATTCTAGAAATGTACATAGATACAAACATCTCTGTATGTATTTAAGGAGAGCCCTTACGGCTCATCTTATCTTAACAAGTTATCTCTTGATTCGTTCTATCTGCTCACTAAAGCAAGACACTTGGTTCAACCAATGTTTCACCTATCCCAAGTGAGTGTTCCCACTTGAGACTATCTTTTACTCCTCTTTCCCTTGCGTAACACTTTGAGGTACATCTTGTACTTTGAAAGGGCTTTCCAGCTTTGGGTATTAGATTTAGTGGTGAGGACTGGAATGGTCCGATGACGGTCTCTAGGTGGTCTTGTGTGAAAGGGCCAAGGTAGCATTGTTTGGAGAATTCTTTGTGCAGTATGTCGTTGAAGGCGTCGCGATGTACATTGATAGAGTAATTATTTGGGAGGGGGGCAAAAGAGTGTGTTATGATGGGGGCCCATACGAGGAAGCCGTGCGTTAGTTGCTCGATTAATGTAGGATGTCTGTAGGTTAGGTTGTAGTCTATTAACAGTTTTTCCCATCTGTCCACATTGTAGGGTGTGACAGCTCTATTGTGCTGCTGAGCTAGAGACTACTGTCTGTGGGGGCAGTCATGTGTGCCATGATTCGTGTCTCCACAGCTGGAGCATTCGTGGGTGTGCCCTCAACTGGAACAGCCATGGGGGTGTTGGAAATCCCAACACAGGGCCTTGCTGCTCTTGTTGAGCTGTCACCCTTATTGGTCTCATTTGTAGTAGGTAGGCCCTGAGTTGTCCCATAGGGACGGTGCGTTGCAAAGAGGGCACTCAGGCTGGTCTTTGTGCTTCCCCAGGCATTTTGGGTAGGTGGAAGCAGTCTTATTGGTCCGAAAGGGACGCCGGTGGTTGTTGTCTTGGCTACGGCTGCGTGGCGGGGATCTCCCATTAGAGTGTGATTGGTGTTACATGGGGCGGTGTGCTCATGCTGATGGGAAATGCTTTGGCAAAGCTGACTATAAGTCCCTTCTGCACGTGTTGTGTGTGAAGTTACATCCCCTGTCGTGCCCTGACGGTTAGGGGTGAGTAGCGTGAGCCTGCTCCATCTGATGTTGATGGAGCATGTCAGCGGTGGATGGGTAGCAGTGTGTGGGGTAGCGGCATGGGAGGTAGTGGCATGAGGGGTAGCGGTGTATGGGTAGCGGTGTGTGGGGTAGCAATGTGTGAGGTTAGTGGTGGGTTGGAGTAGTAGCGGATGAAGGTAGCGATGGGTGGGGTCAGCGAGGAATGGTGCAGTAGTGGGTGAGGGGTAGCATTGGGTAGTGGGGTAGTGTGAGGTGAGGGTAGCAGCGGGTGGAGAGACAAGGGAAGGGAAAGGGTTAGTGTCGTTGGATAGGAGGAGATTGTGGGTGTACCTGTGCAATGTTGGCTCGGACCTCTTTGGAGTCCAGCTTACACGCTATCCATGTGAGGAGGTCCTCGTTTATTGTGGCTATGTTGTAGGCTTTGTTCTGTGAGAGTTTGTTGTGCTAGTCTGTGCAAGCTCTGGAGGTGTAAAGTAGTAGCGCTTTTTCTCCCAGTTTCTCTTCTTTCTGTATTGAGTGGTTGTCCAGGTTATGGAAAAACCATCTAAATGAGTCAGTGGTCTTGTCACCCCATTTTGTGTTGTTAATGGTAGTGAGGAAAAGGTTTTTGGCATACATGAACTTGGCAAAGGTGAGGTGGTGGTCAAGCTTCGCGTTCTTCGAGGCGCTGAGTGAGCTGGCTGCGTGCATGGAGATTTGACCTTCGCTCGCTCTGGTGATCATGAGTGTGTCTGTCTCATCTGAGAGTCAGACAATTTGCACAGCTTCCTGCAAACCCTCCCTGGTGAAGTACCAGAGTAGGACGTGTTTTCACAATTCAATGCATTTGATAGCGTAGTCTGCAGGCCGTGTGATGAGAGTGATGGCGATGCAGGCATCTGGGTCGAAAGCGATTGGTTGGGCTGCATCTGGTTGAGCTGCACCTTGTTGGATTGAGGCTAGAGGTTGATCGGGATGGGGGCAGTTTCGTCTTGGTGGGTCCCTTTCAGGAGATGGGGAATGGTTGTGGTTGGGCTTGTCTTGAGGATTTCGGTCTCTCAGCGGGTCTGGTCTCCTATCTCGGTCTGGGTGTATCCCTCTCAAGCCAGTGTGGGCCCATTGTTGTTTTAGAAAGGTAATAAAAGTGAGAATCTTGGAGAAATATATAGTGTGAAATGGATAAAACATCACTTTGCACAAGCTATCAATCATGAAAAATGAACTTATTTAATCTAACCATGTGATCTTATCTATCACATGAGGCACTTACACTATTCATATTGGTCATAATGATATGATCCCATCATATCTTTATTACTCATCATTTGAGTCTTTATTTTCATTGGGTACTATTTTTATCATAGATAAGAGCATCACCTGCTATTCACTAGAATACCTTAGAACATTCTAAGAACGTACATAGATACAAACATATTTGTACATATCATATTTAAAGAGAGCTCTTATGGCTCATCTTATCTGAACAAGTTATCTTCTAATTTGTTCTATCTGCTCTCTAAAGCAAGACACTTGGTTCCATCGATGTTTCACCTCTCCCAAGTGAGTGTTCCCACTTGAGACTATCCTGTACTCCTCTTTCCCTTGTGTAACACTTCGAGGTACTACTTGTACTTTGAAATTGTCTTCTTTGAAATTGTTTTTACTTCTCTATCACATAAGCTCTTGTAGGTGGATCCAGCTTCTGTTGTTTGTACTTTTTTATTTTTCTTTTCTAGAATAATGGTACTGGTGATCTTTTTATTCGGTATCATCATTTGATCTTCCTAAGGCTGATCTGATGTACCTATAGTTAACTAATTTTATACTTATCTGCTCCCTTTAGGTTAGTAATGTTAATTTTCTGCCTCCTGGCTTCTGCACCCCCTGCATCATTACTCATTTTGCTCCTTTATGGGCCATATCTTATCTCTATTTCAACAAATCTCTTCTAGATCCCACAGCAGGTCTGATGCATCCATGTCAGTGGCTGACTATTTCAGAGCATCAGCAAAAAGGTTTAGCACTCATAGTTACCTGCATAAGTATATTGTATGCCATTGTTGTCATAATCTGATATAGTTTTGTATCATTTACTATAGCCCCCATCATATACCATAGCATGACTACTAATCCCATTAATTGACTTATCCCATGATTGCTTATATAGTCCTATGTTGTTTTATCACCCAAATATGTATATAATCCACTATTGCAATCCACCTACATACTGACTTGAACTCAGAGTCAGACTGTACTACTAGCAAGTAGCTAGATATTCAAACAGATCTAGATTAATATACTTGTTTAATAAGATTTTGTCAATGTTAGTATCATTATACTTAGCTACCTTCATATCCCCCACTAAGGCATAATATAACAACTTGAAGCAGCTTATCACCTCAATTTGGTCCTCTCCACTTAATACATTATCATTTAGTGATGGCCATTTTGGCAGTGGAGTTTTCATTCTGTCAATTTGGGACTTTAAGTGAGTCATCTCAACTCATTTCATGACTGCTCACTGCTTAAGCAGCTCATATGGTTAGTTATGCAACTTGCCTGCTAGCATTACTAGCTCAATGCTTGTTACATTTGAGTTCAGAATATCAGTGGCCTTGTTGTTGATTTGTAGACTTGCTACTGAGGGTTCCAAGGGCTTGACTACTGCATATGGAACCTTTGTGTCCTCACCACTATTGACAACTGTCTTTTGGGTCCCCTGGCCTTGTGTTTCAACTTGTTTAGGGTTTTCCAGCTTGTTTGTGACTTTTTGTCTAGTGTGAAGTTATTTTGTCTTGTTTGTGAGTGGTTTCAGAATGGTTAAATGAATTGTTCTCATGAGTATGGAGTCAAATAGGTGAATGAAAGATGCTGGCTTCAAGCCAAGCAAATATTCCTGTATGGTGAATCTATGTGTGAATTCTTCAATTAACTTTCAATACTATACCCAGTTGCTATTATTCTTGTCGAGACAAATGTCCTTCTCCATTATCAAGTTGAGTAAGTGATCTACAAGCCAGGGCTCATAACCTGTTAAATACTCTAGTGAGTAGTCACTAAAGTAAAAGGTACAACTATAAAGTGGAAATACTTCCTGCTTAAGTAATATGTGGCTATGCATCACTAATCCAGATGATTCTATGCACCTTCATAGTATCTAACTTGCTTTAACTACAAATGGATACACAAGATAGGAGCCCAAATGGAAAAAGCTAATGCCCTCTCTAGATATGTAGATCATACAATAGGAATTGAAACCGGATGGTGAGCTGAACACTTATGAACGAAGTTAGACCCGCGTTCCAGCAGGTATAACGAGTGAGCTTATGGAGATGACGAGTTGGGCGTTGGTGTCATAGACGACAATGAGAGCGATGACATAGTGAGATGTTGGTATTGATACATAAAAGTGACGTAGCATCCGATGACAAGGATGAAGCGGCAAAGTGCTAGGGTATGGGAAGGGAGTAGTAAACAAAGTGTCCAGGCCCCCAAGGGAGAGTAGACAAGTGAATAGGACTAAGGAAAAGACGACGAGAGGGAACGGTTTATATATGATACTAGAGTGATTTAGGGTAGGCCGTCTGAGTCCTAAATAGTTGAGGGCTGGTGGGGAAAGTCAGAGATAAGGAGACATGAGGGAAACGCAAGGTAACCGTGAGGCGTGACATCATAGATAAGATGAGAGTCTGGACCAGGTTTAGACTTAAGTCATGTGTTGTCCCACGGTCACGTGACGAGGAAGAGCAGAAAGTCACGTGATCCTAAAAGGGGTCAAGTCATGTGACTTGGTCACGTGACTGCGAAAGTGAAAAACGTATTGTGAGGTCCAGAACTATAACAGGAATGGAAGAAGACAGCAAAGTAGTGTTAGTGATACCAAAAGAACATATTACTGTACCACCAATGTGTGTCCCTTTAGAGTAAAGAAACTTTTTGATAAAGCCCAACTGCC
>JBBPRT010000131.1:0-21325 GCA_038093175.1 Boletus hoseneyae
CGACGGTCAGCTAACCCCGATACAACGCACTCGGAATCGACTAAGAATGCGAAGCAGTGACACTGTCAACGTGCCCCTTCACCAGTCCCCGCTTGTGTACCAGTTCTCACATTCTATGATCATATGATGAAATTCCTGAACCCGACGGAACCGTGTTGATTGGATTTGGCTGGATACATTGATTGGAACGCCAACTTGTAACCATGTCAGGGCGTCCCACACCCGGAATGTCTATCGAATGAACCGGACATGATGCGCTCGCCGTTGTGCAAAGTCCTAATCGAGTTGATCAGGTTGGTATATCCCTCGAGTACCCCGGCTTGTGGATGGGCTTTGATGTCCTAGGTTTTATCCGACGATGCAGAAGCAACTTGAAACCAGGTCCCGTCCGGGGAGAACGTCAACAAGCTTGCTGATCAAAGATACCCTCGGGAGGGCGAGACCGCCAGCCTGCAATCCATGTTGAGTGTCTCAGACTCGGGTTGTCACTGTGTCTGATTGAATTCGACACGATGGACATGCTATCCGGAGAGAAAACGACGCAAATGACAAGGCCGACCTCCAAACCATTTCGGTATCCCATGGCCGTATTCGAATGGTTGAATCAATCTGAGCTTGGCACGTTCCATTTTCCGTCTTGCGAGATGGCGACGGCGCGAACGTTGAGTCGAGCCCCGCTTGAACAATCTTTTCAGTGTTGAAGTGGTGAAAACGGCAAAGCGGTGAGATATGATGTCATCATTCCGTCTGTGGCGAGCATATATAAAGCCAGCCATTGCACCCCTCCTGTTCAGTTCCTTCTCTTGTTCCTTCCCGCATCTCCACATTTCTCTCTTCCTACCCACCAGACGCTGTGTCTATGACGGTACACGACGCTTCAGCTGGTCTCACGTCTGCTGCTTCCAACTCAGAAGGATACCCGAAGGATGTGACCAAGGACCACGCTGTTCTGACACTCGGTATGGTGTAACTGGAATCCGCACTCGTTCTGTTGCACCAGTTGGTCACTGCCCTCAACTCTCAGTTCACTGTCATTGCGTCGTTTGAGGTCTCCCTCATTATCACCGCAGTCAAAGGCATACGCCCGCCTTCGCCCATGGCCAGGAAGCCGAAATTCTCAGGTGCCAAGTCAGCGAGCTGTGCGAACAAGTAACATGGGGATTCACTGGCAGAAATTTCACGGCATGCGCGGAATCGTACAAGAGGACGTTCCAGGAACTCACCCCAAGATCGACAACATGATGATTGGCGATGACAGAAGAACTGCGACGCTGTCCGAGGACATTTGCCAGTTCGAATAACTCCCGGCTATCGATGGAATGTCAAAAGGCAAAATCATTGGCGTCAAGGCCGACACCGCCCATCGCGCTCCCGCAGTCGGATCGGGCGGGGGTTTGGATGCGAAGGAAGTCCTGGCACCTTCACTGGCAGATGGGGCATTCGCAGGCATGGCTACCATCTTGACCGCCGTAAGCTCTGTCTGAACACCCGCCAGACCTGGTTCAGACAGAGTTACGGAGTCAAGATGGTAGGGATGCCTGCGAACGCCATGTTTGCCAGTAGAGCTGCGAAGGAGGCCCGGAAGGCCCAGAATTTTTATGCATTGCCCAGCATACATATGGTGGATGCCTGCAGAGATGGCGGAAGGTAGTGGACTTCCTCGCCGCATTCATCTGAGACATGAGCTGACAGGATGTCTATCATGATGTTCAGGGGTGGAAAATTTGTGCCCTCTACTTCCGTTGTACGGAGCTCCGCATGCGTTACTTTTCCCCCAGCTTCAAGTTCTTTAAATGGTTGATTAGTGAACCCAATGTACGTACCGCAGCTACAGTCGTCTCGGTCACCGCTCGGTCTGACATTACATCTCCCAAGTGAGACTAGAGAAACAAGGACCACAATCCGCTGCTGTCAATGACAGTCCATCGAACGGTGCGCTGATAGTTGGCTACGCTGTCGCAGCAGATGCTTACGATTTGCGTTGTAGATAGAGGTCAAGACAGCTGATCATCAGCCTGAGGGGGTCTCCGACCCAGACAGAAACTGCCGAAGACTTCTGAGATTGCTGCCAAGACTGTTTGTATCGTTGTATCCGGACCTCCTTTGGAATCAACATGTAAGCGATTTGGTGCTTTGCTAGCCGGTCTTTATTCACGCGTACTAGCATCGAGGATTGTTGAGAAGGGATCTCTCGCTTGACGCCGCATTACAAGCGTGTCCTTTAATGTACATGCTGGCATTCAACTACTTGTTCACTCACTCCAATTAGTTAACTCGTAGTTGCTAGCGGTGTATGATATAGCTTCGTCGACGCAGGCCAGGAGACCGAGCTTTTCGAACCGGAAAAGTAATCGCACATCCTTGAAGCTTGAAGAAGGAACATGGTTCATCTGCCAAATATATCTCGATTATCGTGTCACGGACTCAGGCAGACCAGAACCGATTGTTCGAAATAGGAAAGATGGGGGAGACATGTTCCGTGATGTGCTAGGCAAGTCGGGGACATCATGACAGGAGGCAAAATCAATAACGCCCAAGTCCAAGGGAGCCATGGACTAGTGGTTGGATTCTACACCAAAGTGATCCCGTGTGATGGGAGAAAACTTTATCGAGGGAGGCCATGAGGAGCGGCTCCAGCGTCCCAAGCTCCATGTCATATCACTGAGACCAAGCTTGGCCTGAATTATGCATGGCCAATTTCAAGATGAGGATGTATGTTTGGTTGAATGGTGAACAGAGTCCATCAAATGGACGGACAAAATGGTCTTTAAAGATCATCCCAACACGAGACTCCTCCAGGTCGATCCGGAGACAAGACAAACTCGCATGCGATATGAATAGGGCCATCAGCCTTTGCGATAAGTAAACCATACTGTTTATTGTAATGGGCGTACAGGCGATGAGGATTGTAGAGATGGACGTTGTGTGGATATGAGCTCCGTCCTGCAGCGCCAGAGTCGCCTGTAGGACGGGAAGTGACAAGGACAGGGACATTCGGAAGAAGTTTATAAGTCGACTCGTCCGCAAGGATAGGCTCCTGGGCCACATTTATGAGCCAGGACGTCCATAACAAGAACGACGGGGGACTTGACTTTCTTAGAGGCTTCAAAACTAGCTTTTTCCATTGCAACAGAACGTCCACGGTGATCGGGAACGAAGTCAGAAAAATTGAGATCTACATGGTCTCGGTGTTTGAAGCACCTCTGACTGAGTCCGCCTGACGCGGCGGGCTAGCGGAAAGTGATTGGGCAAAGCGACTTGCAAATTGGCAAGCATTCACAGGCTAGAACGCCGCGTGAAGGCTCGTACAAAAGTTGGACCAAAGCCGTGCAGGGGTTGAATGGTCACCCCGACGGTACGTGACCACGGGAGCAAGCAGAGAATAGTATGGTTACCGTTATCTTGTGGGTTCATCTCCACAACCGGGTGACCAAACGTATTGGCCCATTCATTTCGAATAAAGAAGAAATCCTAGGATGTGGATGGGTCACCGCACCTAGAATGTGTATTCCTCGCTTGTCAAGGTGAGTTGAGCGCCATATCCTACAACTTTGCCCCACGACTGGAGCCCGACTGCGTCGTAGCGATGACCAACTTTTCTAAACCAGCCCTCGTGGCCGCATTTATCGCGACGCTCGTACGAGAGCCTTTGCCGACAAAGACGTGTGTGTATCCTCCCACAGCAGCCGGTGTATCATCCCTGCTCTCTCCTCCGGGGTAGGACTTGAACACCCCCACTTCGTACGTGACTGAGCTCTTTCCAAGGTGTGTCACTCTCAGACCCAAGTCGAGGACGTCTGGGAACGAGAGCGGGGAGAAAAACTGGGCGCGATGACGCTATTGAATTGGCAGAAAACAGGGCCACAAGTGAGACACGTAGACGCACCTCGCAAAACGACGAGACAACGAGACCGATCTGGTCCTGGTTCTCGTCCGAATCGGACTGAGAACGAGTCGGTGTAAGACTGCAGTGTTGGATGAGGTACGTGTTGATGATGGCGTCAAAGAGGTGGTAGTAGACGGCGTTGTTGACGTGTGCATATTGGTCGTTGTCGCTCCTTATAAAAAGGTGGATGGTAGAGTCAATGAGAGTGGCAAGTCATACCAGCGTGTGGAGTAGGAGAGAAAGAAAGAATAGTCGGAACGTCGCCGGTGTTTCTTGTCGTTGGTGTTGGAAGACATGACTGCATTCTCACGCAATTGAAGCAAGGTCGAATCATGACCTGGATCTAATAGCAAGTCTAGCAAGCAATCTTCTTTTTACCCTGGATGCCATTGGCACTCAAGCTCCAGGCGAACGGTTGGCACATGAGATGCTTGAATGGACACAGCGAGCATCCACCGATCATCATTGGGCCATTTATCGCAAAGTCGGTTTCGTTACTCGCCGAAACAGACCACACTTATCGTCTAGGTGATACGGCACGCGAGATGCCCCACTGGATCGATTGTTGCGACCGCAGTGAGCATGAGTTCCGCTCAATTGTGTCAATTACTGGACCTCATACTCGGCTTTTAGTTCCCCGCCGAGTTCAGGTGGACAAGGATGGCACGCGAGATGTCCAATTGGGCCATTTATTGTGACTTCAGCGAGCTCTGCTCTTTTCCTGTCTCATCATCGTTCCCTGGATCCTCTTGAAAAGACGACGACATCGCCGGAGGATTGTTCACTTTTGTTTCTGCATTGAGAGCAACGACTTGCTGTGCTTACCACCTAAACAGCTACTTTCATGGGCAAAATCCGTTGCAGCCCAGTTTGAGCAAGGCAGGGGACTCGCTACATCGACGAGGAAGGTTTGTCCCCCGGGCTACCCTAGACGTAGCTGTTTCAAGTGACGTGATATAATGTTCTCATTCGTTTCTTCCGTGCACTCGTGCTACATTGTTTCCGGTCGATAATAGGTCGTTTTCCTCAGAACCGATCTCCATCTAGTGCCACACTCGTTATCTTTAGATCCTACCATTTTCGCAAAGGGAGGTCTGCGAAGAGTAAGAGCACTAGTGCATATGTCAGTGTGCGATCGTTACCTATTTGGTCATGGCCCGACACATCACTTCCCAATCCACCATCTTGTAGCAAATTCGGGAGTCAGACGCAATGTATTCCAAAGCTATTATTGCTTTCACTTGGCGCCGAAAGCAAGGAAATGATGCGCCTACCAGCTGAATAGTTGCTTTCAAAATCTGGATCCCTTGAAGCCAAGTTTAAGCAAAGCAGCGAGATTCGTTACATCGATGAGGCGATCGTCCTTGATTATGAAGCTCTCTTGGTCACCCAAAACGATCTGCCTGTTTGGCTGCGCTTTCATGGCATATCTGGACTCGGTACAAGCAAGTCGGGGGAATGGAAAATATCAACGAGGTGATTGCCCTTGGCCAAGAAGTACTGGCCCTTCGTCCACCAAGGCACCCATTTCGACCGATGTCTTTGGACAACCTTGCAATTTATCTATGGGTCGGTACAAGCAAAATGGATGATCCAAACGAGGCTACTCACCTGGATCGAGAGGCATTGGAGCTTCGCCCACCAGTGAACCCTAGCAAAGAAATTTGTTCAGTCTGTGTTACTATTTAGAGTAACCGCTCGCGAAACAGATCCTTTATCAAAAACGCGATGTCGCATTGAAATGCTCCCCCCTACTCTGAGCTGGCTGTCCTTCGGGAACGGCGCCGAACTACAAGAGGGGCCGCGACATTTCAAGCCTGACATATACAGCACGTGCGAGCGCACAGGAAGAGGTACTCTGCGGCTGCATTGCGAGAATTCGAAGTGGATCATGTTGGATCATGTTGCAACCTTGTCGTTAGACTTGAACTGCGACGAGGATGGAACTTCGCCTCCATCGACAATATATAGCTGGCCCCGATAGCGGGACATTGATCCGCAAAGTTGAATCAACGGAAGCACGACAAAATATACCTGGAAAGGTAGAGTCACTTATCGTCGGTGATTACCAACAACAGCGCGTTTATAGAGAAGGTTACGGGAGAATTCGAGAAGTTGAGGCGACGAATGAGTACCGGGGGTCACAGGAACAGAGATGCCCATGACCACGCGCGGGACGCACGTTCTCGAAGATTGTCGAAACAGTGGACTAAAAATACTCGGAGCGGTAAGCGTAAGCGTCAAGGAAGTGAATTTCTCGTGATATCATCAAAGCACATCCAGCATCCGTACACTGTGCATCAGTTTGTCCAATATCGTCGGCGTGATCTCCTCCACCTGGACAGTGATCGGACTCTCCGCAGCGACCCTCCTGTATTCTTCTACGTGCTGCCGAGTTGGTGTGAGCAAGAGCGCCCCGAATGGTTGTCTTAATCTAGCAAGGAATCGGAGGGCCCGCATCTGCGTCTCCATTGGCGTGATAGAGGAAGGGGGCGGGAGTAATGATGGCGTATCTTCAGCAGATGTGGTGGACAGTCTAGACTGTCCATCAAATGGCTGCGCAGGGCGAGCGGCGAGCCACGCTGTTCGTGTTTGCGAAGACGCGAACACACCATCGGAAAAGTCGGGGAGTGGCAGCAATCCGCCTAGCACCGAAGACAGGTGATCTACATTTCCGTCACGAATTATTTCTGTTTCAGTTCCGACAGGGTGTCGGTCGAGGAGATAATCAATCCAGGGATGAATGAGGTATAGAGATCTCAATCGAGTGAGATCTTCCTCGGACCTGATCTTTACAACCCCGAGCGCGGTCGTCCGAGCACGGAAAACAGTCCTGTTTGAAGAAGTCGATACAGGCCCGAGCTTGAACGTGAGGCATGGCAATCTCAATCGCTGTCCCGCGAAAGATGGTACGAGGAGTTCATTGACCCGGTCATATAACTCTGTGACCAAGGTGAAGTTGAGTAAAGATGAACGCAATCCGACAGTGATTATCTCCATTTCGGTGTCGGCAATGGCTGGCGGAATGTGTGAGGTCGACAGCTGGCTGAATACGGTGGTATTAACTGGAAGGCAACTGTTAAAGCTACCGGATCTTCCTGTCCACGCAAGGATGGTCGTATCTCCCGAGCTCGTGAGCAGCTGCGCCAAGAGTCGCCCAAGTGCCCTGTTCCCCTCACCATATACAACTGGTAGGGACGTAGAGAATATCCCGAGCAGTGAGTAGGCTGCATCCTCAACTCGTGTTGCTTCCCGTTTGGAAGCCAGACGAAGCTTCTCCCGTATGTCAACCAACCCAGGGCGGAGAGCCATCAAGGCTTGGGCTGAGACACCTGTTGCCTCCTCCATCTCCGAGATGATCTCCGGCGACTCCTTGTGGTTGTGGATACCAAGATTCATGTATGGCATCCAGTCCTCCGTGTAAAACCGGACCACCTTCGAGGCATGGTATTCCTGCAATGTCCACGCACGAGTATTCCAAATGCTCGTCATCAGAGCGCCGCGCCGCGATACGCGATGAACGTCACGGAGGAAAATGATTGTCATGGCTGAGCCCTGGTACCACTTGAACATGCTGACAAGGGCTTCTTGGAGCACAAAGTGATCCCCTTTATTGATACAGCATGTGTCGCTCCATGCCCAACTGAAACCAGCTTCCCGTACGATCTTGCAGAACATTTCCAGCTTCTTGTGGGTTGGAGACTCCTCGAGGTCATACACCACAATGTGTACGACTTTTTCGAACAGAGGTTCATTGTCTTCCCATTTGTGCGAAAGCATAGCATAACGGTAGTACTGCGCGACCTCGTGCTCGATGCGTGCGTGATCGATACGTGCGGTCATAGAGCAGATCAACTCTGCAAAGATTGGTTGTGATTCAAATGAGGACATTTGCCCAGACTTGTCAACAAGACGACCAGAGTCGGTGTTAATGAGCACCAACGGGGATTCACGAATGGTATTCTGGATGGCTACACGAATCGCCTCTTTCGTCTGTGCTGGCGTGACATAGCGAGACCGATCTGCATGACGGGATCAATAAGCATCGGTGCAATGTCACTCTCCTCACCGTGAATATCCGAATTAGATGATTGTGATATCTTCAAGAGCATCGTCTCGAATGCAATTATCGCATCATCGTAACATCCTGCGCCACGTAAGGCTGCATGCTTCCTCTCGTAACCCAGTGGAGACGCCGGGTCAAGCTTGATCACCTGAGGAATCCCCATTAGCACGGACAAATCCGAGTAAGTCGAAAACAGGGTACTTCATTTGCGTCGTTCAAGGCATCCTCCCACAAGCCCTTTGCCGCATGTGCCTTGCTTCGCTTAACGAACAAGGCTTGTGGGGTGGAAGCATTCAGCGACAGCGCAGCTGAATACTGGGAGATGGCCCCGTCATATTGTCCAGCATCCATTGCAGTGTCCCCAAGTTCCTCTAGCTTCCCGCGGCATCGTGATTCAAAGTCTGGTAGCGAACTCCATATGGGTGGCATCCGTGCTGCATGCACGATCACTCACCAAATATCCATTTCGTCTGCTCGTCTTCTATTTCCTGTGCGAGTTCACTGTTCATTTCCTGCAGACACGCAATTGCGTCTACTACGTGGGCTGTCATTTCTAGATGTTCACATATGACCCGATAGATTACGACTCTCGGAGGTATAAACTGCAGACCAACGTTGTCAAGTCGACGAGGGATGTAGAAGGAAAAGAATGCTCACACCAGCAGCAGCAGCCAAAGCTTCTTTCCATGAGGCGACTGTGAGTTTAAATCTTGCCCACTCTCTCAACTGCGGTGTTGTGGATGATAAGTAGACACTCGCACCCGGTATCGACACATCGTCAAGGGCACCAGCCTCCCGGCTTGGATCACTGCTGCTTCCGGAAGGGCAGAGACATCGTTGTATGAAATCTGCGGCGAAATTTCGAGTGCATGGTAATCAGACAGGCTGAGTATCAACTCACCAGTAGCCCACTCGGCGATGGGTTTGTTCATGCAGATCACTTCGCCAACAGTATATGCGGCCTCTAGAATAGCGTCAACCGCCTCCCTTGCGCGACCTCCTGCATAGAGGGCTTCACAAATATACTGTCGAATTGTGACACCAAGATGGTCGAACTTCCATCCGGATATCTGTAAAGATAATAATCGATTTTGATAAAGAGAAAATAGAAAGAAAGATACCAATAAGACCACCAAGGGCGGTTGACTCGTGCGGTCACCCAGCTGGGCTCGTGCATGTTCGAAGGATTGTAAAGCATGCTCGTAGTCATCGCGTGCCATATGCAACCTTCCGAGTAAAAGATGCATATACGCCTATTTAAAATATCAGTAACAACGTTATCCTGTGATAGCGCATCATACACGTGCCTGGACTACAAAGAACGTTGAGTTGAACTGCACGGTTGCGATGAGGTTGTCTATGCGTGATATCGCATCGTCGTGCTCCCCAACCATGAACAAGACGACAGCCTATGGCAAAACAAGAAGTTGAAAGATAACCAAGTTCCGTCCCATAGGGTACCCACCTTGATCAGAAGGAGAGTGGTAACATGAGTTGAATGGAAGAGCTCGAACGCCATGTCGCATGCCCGGGAAGCCTCGCGCGTTTTCCCGCTTCCAAGAAGGGCTACAAAGTGTGCAATATAACCAATGACAGATGGCTGAATTATGATGGCCTTTGTACAGAATAGTGTGAGCGTCTATGTCAGTGGGAGTAAAAGGACAAGCACATGTTCGGCATCGACGATTGCTGCGTCCCACTGTCGTAATCGCGTTCGGACGAGAGCTCTGCTAGCGAGTACATGATGAACTGTATTCTGAGACTGGGGAATTTCTGCGGTCAATAATGCTTCCGCAACCTCGAGTTGATCTTGCTTCCACGAGTCGAGCGCAGCGTCGTCGATACGAACCTCAGGCTCCTGAAACGTGGGGTACAGAAGAGACAAAGGGGTTGAATCCTACGCGGAAAATGATCGAGGGGAGGTGATCCGGGATGTGGTCCAAAATTTTAGATGCGCTGCGATCAAAGCATCACACGAAACTTACACAATCGATGATATGGGCTATACGTTTGATGATTATTTTCCGGTCCTTTGCAACAATCGCAAGAAACCGATCGTCTGGGGAGTGCGCAATTGAATATATGTCCTTGAGATGTTGAATGAGACCAAGCTGGGTGCGTGTCGAGGTGTCCCAAAACGTAACGGTGCGCTGTGTAGCGTATGCTATGAATTTCCCACGTTGCGGATGGGCAATGCATGAGGAGACGTTGGCAGCGGGAACTGGCCACTCCGAGACCGCTGATCCGGTAGATGCATCGATTCTCTTGATTTTATTTTCGGATATGATGAAGAGGTAGTCGTTGGACCAGAGGACACCAGTGTTATAAAACGGAATCACTTGCACTGAGATGCTGATGAGCAAACGGTCGTCGTCGCTGTCCCAGACCCGAAGGGACCCCCGAGTGGCTGTTGCGATTCGGTCGCCTTGCGGTGAGTATTTCGCTGCGATCACCCGGTCATCGTGGTTGAGCGTTCCCGCTCGTTGGCGAGCCGCGATGTCCCAGACACTAGCCGTCCAGTTACCCGATGCCGTGACGAGTCGGGTTGAGTCGGGCGAGAAATCGACTCCATTGATGTCCTCGGCATCGAATTCCTGTGCAAAGACCCGTTCATATGTCTCTGCATCCCATACAAACACATCGCCGAGGGATGTCCCCGCTGCGATCCACCTGCCATCCTTCGAGACAGCGAGACAAAGGACGACTGGAACAGTCATATCTCCCACTTTCCTTCCATCTTGCACTCGCCACACGCAAACCCCCTCGTTCCCACCACTCACGAGATATTCGCCATTCGTTGTAAATATCACTGTATTTATCTGCCAGTGACCCGCCTCGATTTCGATGAGCGAGGTACGTTCTTGTGTTCAACAATCAGTATTAACACAGCTTCATCAAAATCTTGTCGGCACGTACCGCTCAACGGGACGGACATCAACAAGTAATCCAGGGAGTCGGTGCACACATGTCGGCAATTGCCCTTCCTTGATATAGAAGGCCTCGTGTTTTCGGCGCTTCCTCAGGGCAGTGTCATCCCAACCACAAACACGCATGAGGCTTGGACATTACGTGCTCCTAATACCATGGGCAGTGCCAGGATGGAAATGAGAGCAGTGGCTGTGCACAACAATGATGCTGCCAGCTCATGCCAGTGATGCGGCACTGGATCTAGGGCGTATTTACACTTCGCTTGATGTATGTCTTGATACTGACGCATGTGAGCACAGGGAAAACTGCGATCGTGGTCTGCTGACTCTGCCGCCTCGTTGAAAATTCCCTGCATGAGAACCAACTTGCGCCCAACTTATTCACCTGCCAATTTTGGGACTCGGTCCGATCACCTGGCCAGCTCACGATGGTACTTGGATTTTTGTATCGATTGGGGGGTTCCCAGACCGTATTCTTATCTAGATGGGCAATCTCATTCCAGCACCCCATCTTGTTTGCCATTAACTTTTCTCTACAACTCCATATAAACCCTCCCTCAAAGCTATGGCGACGACTCAAGCGTCATCCACATTCATCGTTTGGGCGCCTGATTGCACTGATGGGGGCGCTTTTGAGCGACGGCTCGCTGCGCATCCTAACCGTTCCAACAGCGTCAGGCGATTGGTTACGGAGGGGGTCGTTCGTAAGTATCGGGTGGCGCATTTACTGGATAAAAAAAATTGTCTGATGTGTCGCGGTGGCATACACAGTTGTTGGTGGACCCGTTCTGACCCCAGACTCCGCCAACGCAGCCCCCGCCGATCGAAAGCCCTGTGGTTCTTGCATGATCATCGAGGCAGAGAGTCTAGAAGCCGCACGTAAGCTTGTCGAGAACGACATCTATTACACGGCAGGCGTTGTAAGTGTCTTCTCTGTCTAGCGCAAACTTGGGCTTCTTTAACTGTGGCATGACAAGTGGGACAAGGAGAAGATACAGGTCCTTCCGTTCTGGTTGAAATCCCCCGCGCAGCTCGTGCACTCTTAGGTACTAGTCAGAATACATATGTCATCCATGCAGAATTCCAATAGCAACGCTCTAGTTCTTGAATAGAGGCTCGGATAGTAGGCGACCCAATCCGCACATCTGGATCATGACTTGGGTTTGAAGCTGGAAGCTTCAGCAGTGCGAACGTTATATGCAATGTACCGCTCTTCAGCGCTCAGCTTTGTTGGCCGACCCACTAATGATGATCGACACTAAAGCTTTGCCTAACTTGGAGCAGGCTGATGGTACTGCCCCCGAGGATACCACCAGTGTATAACACTAAATGTACGAACGAGATCAATGGATCCGATGGCTAGTGAACGAGAACGCGCCCCCTTGTGGCGAGGACAGCGCCTTTCGTGCCTCATTCTGGCTGTTGGGAAACTGTTGAAATATGCAGTGCGGACCCGGCAGGCGCACCAGTGTGTAGACCTACGAGCTGACCTATCTAATAGAACTTGGAGAAATCCATGCAATTGATGATGTTGGCCGATAGCTGCGATCAAAAGTGAGTCGGTCGTCGCTGGTCGCACGGACTTGATCATCGTCCAATGCCAGTGTGGTAGCAGGGGCGAAGCTGTACCGTGACAACCCAACAGTACTCGAATTCCGCTTGCAAGGCCAAAACCACCATCTGTGGAGCGAAAAAAGGTCCATCTTCGATGCGGCTTTGATGCGCTCCTCCTCACTGGCTGCCAATTGAGGCCGAACCGTACGAAATGACGGACAAGTATGTAATCTAGGAGGGTTCGCGCTGTTCATTATGCATTAGCATCGACACTGCGGTTTACATAACTTGTTGGAACAGGCCCGTCACGCTGTCCTCGAGGACCATCGTACTCGACGTGATGATACCTCAAGGCCTCACGCCGCGCACGAACGCGATCAATGACCCCGTTGATCGGCGGTGACATTGCGCCGCGTGAACACGACGCAAGTTCGCGAGAACAGCTTATGCGCTGGCCGGGATTTGGCCAATACGTACGTACGTACCGTCTTCTTTTGCCCCATCTTTCGCGTTTCCCCCAGGGACTGGCTGGCATCAGAATGCGATTGCCTCCCACAACACAGGTGATGATCGTGAGGGGAGGGGGTCGCACCGCGAGAGCGGCTCAAACACTTCGAGTGGTCTTGTACGAGGAGTGCTCACACGGGTCGTACGTATCGTCACTTCTTTTCCATCCCGCACATCTCCCAGGACGGCCACCCGCATCCACGTCAAGCAAGTGATGCACACTTCATCAGGGCATTTCGCCCCCCACGACCTTTGAATGGCTTGCACCCCGTGGTGTTGAAAATCAAATCCGCCGCCGAATTCGACCCCCCTCTCCACCGGCAACGATCCAACGTCGGCACTCTAGACATCATCACATACATAAACAAGGACCAAAAACCCCCGGCGTGATGGCGATATCAGCGCTTCACAGCTCACACCTGCTTGATGACGTACAGATAAGGTCGCGTCGCTCGAGGTCCCCTCGAGCACGCGGCAGGTCGAAACTGATGATGGGAATGATGGGGTCGGCGTTGGACGGTTCGATGCCTGATGCGGCCTGCCCATTTACTTGTTCACGCTGGCGCCCGGCCGGCGCCCGCCCCGACACATGCATTATGATCTCATGATCACAATGATGATCACGATCACAGTTCCTGTTTTCGCACTGCTGGTTTCTTTTGACGCACCTGTACCTCACACCTCTTGCCACCACGCCCCGACCCGGAGGAACGCCATGCCTCTTGCCTCTTCATTCATATCAAAAGGCTTCCCAACATCGCCGATTTTCGAAACAATGAAAAACACGCACGTTTGCGGCGTTGGCACGGTCCGTCGGTCTCGGCGTAATAACAAGGCCACCCCATACACGTTTACGCTTTGTGCGTGTCCACGTACGATCCGCCGCACTCGGACCGCCGCCGGCCCCTTCATTGCCATCGTGCATCATGACCAACCCACCAGCAGACATTCCCGAAACTCGGCATCGGAACGGGCTAGATGCAATACGGTGATCATCTGGCGCGGCGCGTGAAAAAGGGGAGGGGGATGTGGTTGGAAACAATAGTACACATTATGTCTTTTTTTGGGTGGGTGTTTGTTTTCCGTCTTCCTCGTGTAACAATACGCGTATCGATGGGCGGGTAGTGATGGACATGCCAGGCGTGCTTCAAGTTGTGGCGAGCGTGAAAACAGCAAGTAAAACAAGGATGAATGGGGGAACGGCTATGTTCGGAAAAGGGGGAAGAAGAGAAAAGAGGAAGAGAAAAAGGAAAGAGAGCGTAGTAACACAAGGATGAAACCCCAACGTAGCTATTCCAAATCATGAGCGGCGTCGCATAACGAGTCATCTAGAAACGGTCCTTTTTTGTTTTCCGGACAGCGGAGAGATACCAGAGATGGTCACCAGAGGGCGCGATTTCGCGGCGGAGGATGCGATACACGATGTGAGTGCGGATGGATACGTATACATGGATGCGATGCGATTGTGATTGCGAATGCATGTTGATGAATCATGGTCGTTTTTTTGCGTGATGGATGCTCGAAACCGTTCCTTGTGGTGACCCCCTACCGGATCTCCCCCTTCCCATTTCCCCAAAACCAAAAATCCCAAAACTGCGGTCAGGTGTCAGGTCCAAAGCGCAACGTGTTAATCGTCATTCTCTCCGTCTTCTGCTTTCATGCTCGTACTCCGGTTTTCCGCTGCGTGGACAGCCTCGAGGAGTTCTGCGTCGGCATCGGCATCGGCATCGGCATCGCCTTCTGCATCTTGATCGCCCTCTGCGTCCGCTGAGGACTCGTCTGACCCACGACGAGAATTTGAATGGGAATGTGAGTGGCTGGGCGATGGGAGGTGCTTGACGGGTGGCGCTGCAGCTAGAAATGGTGGTATCAATTCAATCAAAAGGGCAAATGTGAACGAGGAAAGCAATATCGATAATCCTTACCAGAACTCATAGGTCTTCGTCCCCTATCTGCGTTTCCGCGTGGATGGGGTTTGTCGTCATCGGTCTGCAATGTGGCGATGGCAGGTGGTGAAGGTGGGTCTCGTTGGGAATCGCCTGAACGGGAAGGGTGTGAAGGGGAAGGTGCGAGTGATGACGTTGGTATCCGTTCTCGATCGCGCCTGTCCTTGGAAATGAAAGACGGCATCTGCGTCGCATGTCCGATGAGCTGCGTTCCGCCCGATCCGATCCCTACGGTCACAGGCATTGTATCTGTCCTCGCAACCCGATTCCCATGCGCAGGCATTGAGTGCGTGTGTGCCAAGGTGCCGACCACGCCCTGGCTGGGCTGCTGGCTAATGTGGGACTGTGATTGGTTCTGAGATTCTATCGTGCCTCTTCGTTCGACCCGCTTCATTTTCTTTCGACAGCGGTCACATACCGTGCCGGGACCTTCGGGTCCGGGACCCCATTTTTCGACGCATTTTCCATCCTTGTAGCGGCCGGCCAGGCCGCACTGCCGACAGATGCGCTGTCCCTGTGCGTTCGTGGGTGGATAGGGTGTGTGATGCGGCACCGCAGCTGGCGCGGGTGCCGTTGTGGACTGGGGCGCTGCAGTTGTTGGAGTAGGTGGAGGCGCAGCAGCCGTTGTGAGGGGTGGAGCAGGGAGAGATCCTGATCCGTTTGCGACTGCAGCGACGTCAGCGCCACGCGATGGGATGGTATCACACGACGTACTTATGCCCGCGGTCGATCCAGGTTTTCCCTTTTTTATCGGCGCGCCCGTGACGGGCGGTGCAAAAATGTGCGTTTGGTACATTCTCTGCTCGCCTGGCTGTTCGAGAGGGCCAGGTGTTCCGGAGACATGGCCGACGATCGAACGCTGGCTGTTGGGTGTCGGTGCGTGGTTGGGGTGCTGGTGGTGTGCGATAACGGCCCGTGGTGATTGTGGTTCGCCGCGGGGACGGGGGTCATCGGTGGATGCTTCGAGGAGCATCTCATCGATCGAGAGGGAGCGCTGGGAGGAGCGGGAAGAAGATCTCGAGTGTGGGTGGGCATTCGAGTGGCGTGGGGGTGCGAGAGTGGCCTGGAGCGCAGGATGTGGCGATGGGAGATGCGAGCGATTGTGGCCATCGACGTCCGGACGGGCACGGGGCTGGGGCTGGGTGTGATGTGAGATCGGACGCATATATGGGCACGACACGTACCCTGTCATAGTCGCGATCGTTGCGGGAGCGTTTCGCAGGTGGCTGACCTGACGTGAGCTGGTAAGAGGACTCGTCGAAGCTACCCGAGCGTGGTCGGACGCGCGAGGGAGTTGGGTGGGGGGGTGGAGGTAAGGGGGGGATGCCGTGTGAGGAGTTGATGGACGCAGAATGGCGGTGGGAGCGGTGGTTCGTCGCGGGGGGTGGTGCGAGCAGGACGGCGGGACTGGGTGGGACGGCAGTCGGGGGATGGTAGCCGGGGAGTGGGACGGGTGCGAGGACGAGTTGCCCGCCGCCTTCGGCCACGAGGCGGGAGAAGCCCGCCCTTGCGTCGGCAGCGCGGAGTTCGATGACGTGGAGGTAGCGATTGAGCTCCTCCCAAGCGTCGGAGAGGACGCGTCTGCGTGCGTCGGCTTCGTCGCGAGCGTGTTCGGCGCGATCGGCACGTGCCTCGCACTCTGCGATGACACGTTGGGCGGTTTCGGAGATGGAAAGTGTGCCGCTGTTGGCATTCGGCGGAGAAGCCGCCGTGGAGGACGCAGCGGAATAGGATGCAAGGAGACGCTCGGCCTTTTCGAGTCGTTTTCGGGTCGTGGCGAGGTCCTTGCGGAGAGAGTCGGACTCGCGATAGCTTGCGGAGAGCAGGAGGGCGAGCTGGGCGTTGGACTGGGACGAGGCTGCGCCGTTTGGGGGCGGCGAGGGCATGGCGGCAAGGGAGGGGGCGGGTGCGATGGGGTGGGCAGATGCAGGTTGGGGTGAGACAGACATGGCAGTCTGACGACCTCTGAGAGGGGGAGAGAGCGGGGGAGGACGTGGACCGGGCCTTGATAAGAACTCGAACCGCTCGAGCTTGTGAGCAACCCAGCGGTACGCCAGCGGATTTCTCAAATCACCTTCGGCCGGCGTTTCTCCCCCGCGAGGTTACCAGCAATATATTGACATGCAACGTTGGCGAGGCCTGGCAGGTTCTCGTCCAATTTGGCAACCTCTGCCTGCTCCCATCCTGCAGTCGGCGCAGTCGCACTCCGCTCTGTCACTTGAGCAGCAGGACCCCAATCACTCCCTCCATCCCGCCGCCTCATGGTTTCCGTGCGGTCATCTCTGCGTTCGCGACCAGCCAAAACGGTCGTCGTTTGCGTTCCCAGGTGATGGCCATCTTGTGTCGTAGCATCGCCCGGGGTCCTGCCTCGTGTCGGCGCTCGTGCTGCGCTATTCTTCCATCGGACTTTTTTTTTCCGTTGCCTATCCCAATGGCCGCGTCATAGATAGCTCATCCCTGCACGCTCCTCCTCGGCAACGCCTCTCTTCCCATCACCGCAGATCACCATCACTGACATCAGCATCGTCCCTCCACCCCGTGCATCTCGCTTACTCCCCGTATCTCGTTGATCCCATCCTCTCCCATCATGATCTTCATGCAGCCTCCAAATACTAACTATTTTCTTTATTTTCTATTATTCCGCCATCATCGGATACACATGCGCTGGCGGTGGCACGATGCACCCGATGGTCAAGAGCCGAACAGCGTTGAAACAGGGTGTGCACACTCTGCGCGTCACCATCAATTACGCGCGCTATGAGGTGGACTCCGGGGTCTTTACGTGGGAATAATTTCCCCGCCAGGGCGCCCTGTCCTCAACGCGAGACAACGCGCGAACGCCCTCGGTGCGTTTCAATCGCCGCTCCGGCTGTCGGCATTTGACCGGACCTTGTGTCACAGAAAACAATCACGCATGCAAAGAACAGGCCTCATGATTGTCCCTCAATACCTCGGACCCTGTAGCAATATGAATAGAATGTATGCGTTTCATTATATCTATTATGTCGACAACCTGATACTGATTGCAGTACACACTCATGCATGAAGAAACAATAATAAAAATACAAAAGGCACATATACTTTGGATGAACCAGGTCCAAATTCCAATGTTTTTTTTTTGTGGAATCTACAACCCGAATCTCCACACTGAACACAGCCACACCAACTGGGTGTCGGTTCAAAATGCTGCAATTGAAGGGCTAAACGACCGGTGAGCAGAGGGGGAATTTCTCCTTTAAAAGACTCCTGGCACCCGTCTGCCGAAATAATTTATGGGCCCATAGGTTCGAATTCCTTGGGCTAATATTCGAACACCAGCGAGGTTGGCAATCCGGCGCGTTGCGTCCGTCGTCGTGCCTTGCAAGTGTCCCATGCAGGTTGACTTGCTTCCTGACCCACCACGTCCTTGAATTGCACCACGGCGTGTATTCTCGTACGTGATTTCATTCTCGGAAGGGAAAGGAGCTCCAGGCTACCGCAACTCCACATTCCATTGCAGGCTCACAGCAGGTTGATGGTTAACTCCGCACTTCGACTCGGTAGCTGCATGCCCTACCGTAACTCGTTCCCACTCCAGCTGGCAACACAACGGTAAGGAATGCGCACGCATTTCATAGAATACAGAGACGCTTTCTTGACGCGAGTTGCGTGTTGATTCGACAACAGACACGGTTACACGTACCATCCTTGCGAATAGCTGGGCAAAAAAGAAGCTGTTGGTCTCCTATTTGTTACTTTTACCCTGCCGGCACTTCATTTCTTTGTAGCCTCGGAGCCTGACTATTTCCGCGTGCGCTGGTAGAACAACAGGTTTATTTATTGTCTCTCGAGAAGCACATTCCGTGCGTTCCGATTTGCGGGCATTGTTTCTGCGACATCAACGTTTGGCCCCCGAACGTCACTAGCCTTTTTTGACCAAGATTCCTGGACGGTTCAACGTTGACGAGGATGCAGACCCGACAACGTGCCGATTTCCCCCGTATGACTTGGCTACTTTTTCGTTCCAACTTGCCAGTTTGAATGGTGTGCTTATCGTTTAGTGTGTTATCGGTATCCCTCGTTATCTACGCAGACGTCATCTTCCACATCGGTGCAGTGATTTTCTCGCCGCACTGCCTCACTGAACAGACCATAACAACTCCACCGCATGCTGTCGTGCACGAGGTTTCATTTACTTCCCCGGGCCGCATTGCGTACCTTTCAGGTGATCTCTTTTTTCATCTCCTGAATAACTGAGCACACACAGATGAATCTTCTTCCGTTTCATCGTGAGGTCGCTTTCACGTTGTTGGACGCGTGTATAGAGATGATCTCACCATCTCGATCTTGCGACTGGGAGCTGTGACATCAGCGTTGGGGTTTGCACTGCACTTGCACAAGGGTCGTTCCTCGTTGAACATGAACGGTTGGTCCTGAGGATGACATTGTTTCCCCGCAGGGGGTGGGCATTTCATTCCCGGGTCGCGAGCGATTAGCATACTGCGTGGGGCTGAGACCCTGTGGAAGGGAAACAAACCCTATGAGCTCATAAGCAGTGCCCTATCGATCGGGACGAGGATATATATATACACATGAACATGAACACGCAACCCGATCAGCCAGGTGAAAGGCAGACGTGGACGAGATCATTTCATTTCATCATACGGCGGCACGACGCACGAGTGGGTGTTGACCTCGCGCCGAGATAGAGATAGCCTATATATGACATCGTGTTTGTGTGCCTCGTGTTGGGGGTATGTTTTTATTGCAACAGACGTCACGAGGACTGCGCCGGGGAATTGATCCCTCCCAGGGTCGCATTGGTGACGGCGCAGGTCGTGTTGATCGGATTGAAGATGACGTCTTTGCCTCACACAATGCGGAACTTGGCGAAGAAGACGCTAGATGGGGTATGACGGAGCGGGTGTCCTCTTTCCGTCTTACTCCCTTTGGACTTTGTTGGCGAAAAAGAGGCGGGTGGTGTCTAGGACGTGCGGGTCGTTGATCTGCTGCGATCCGGGGGTAGCCAGACAAGGGGTGATTCAAAGTCCGCGAGACAAGTCCCTCGTAGTCGACTGCGGTCCTGGTCGCAGTCACTGACCATGATCATTATCGACTCAGAGGACTCGAAACCACAGCAAGTACAGGTTGTTGTTGTCCCGCACGACCAGCTCGGGTCCGTGCATCCACAATCGCCTCCAGTGCCAGCCGCACCTTCATACACACCTTCATATCACACTACACCACTCCTGCCACCTCCACCGCCTCCGTCATATCCGAAATATCAAAGTCCCCACCACCCCACACCGTCTACGCCCGCTCTGTCACTCTACCGTCAATCCCCCGCCAAGAGGTTCTGGAAAGCATTTGCTGTGGCGCTTCTCCTATACCTCGCCCTTGTCTCTCTCACACGCACTATTGTCCACATGGCGAGCGGTGGTATCGTAAGCTCGTTTTCGGTCGCGTCGACAAGGGTTTCTGACTCTCAACACAGCGCCCACACGATGGTTCTGTCGGCGTTCCTAGACCTGAAGACGGTCGGGTCCTCGAATCAGTTGGGAGTCTCAACTGGACCTCGTACCATCCCCATCCACGCTGGGCACCCGGCTTCTCTCACAGTGCCGAGAAGTCATTTGTGCTCCCTGTCGCGTCCCACGAGCTGTACCTCATCTCGCGGGGGTCGTACCAGGGTGGAAAAGTCCGGGTGAAGCAGTCCACCGAGCAGGGGGACGTCAGGGTCGACGTGCGTGTGGCGTATCATGACCAACGGGCATTGGCACGTGCAACCGTGTGCCGGCTCCACAAGGGTGGGAACCGAGATGGCGTCGGCATCTTTGTGCGTCATTTCTGTTTTCAACCTTTTTCTTGTCCTCTGACGTGTCATCGGAGACGCCGACGCCGGGATGGTCCAGCCCTTCTCGCGACCGACTGCTGTTTGACGTCGTGCTCACTTTTCCGGCGGCGACATCTGCGGAGGTGCCGCTGCGCATCAACGAGTTTACGGTCCTCACGAGCAACTTTGCTCACGAGGTCGGCGATCTGTGGCAGTCGGTGCTGTTTGAGAGCATCGAGCTCAACACATCCAATTCACCCATCCGCGTCGACGTGAGTACATACATTGCCCACTTTCGATTTCTGTGGGCTCATCGATGTAGTCCATCACGCTAACAAAAGGGACGTTGATCTCGAGCAATGGCCCCATCGTCGGCCATTTCAACTCGTCTGACGCACTGAGTCTGCATACGTCCAACGCGCACATTCAGGCGACTGCATCCCTCTTTAGCGCAGGACGGGATCCTAGCAAGCTGGACATGCGCACGAGCAACGGGTGGGTCCCACCCCTCTGTCACCCGCGCTCCTGACTGACATCCCACAGGGCGATCACCTCGTCGGTATCGCTCACCACCGAGTCAGGCACGGGCGGCTACTTTGTCGTGAAATCGCGCACGAGTAACAGTGC